>JAQQZT010000012.1:36215619-36228742 GCA_030068275.1 Clarias platycephalus | reverse complement strand
TCGCTGTCTGTCTGTCTGTCTCTCATTGTCTCGGACGGACTGTCTGTCTGTCTGTCTCGCTGTCTGTCTGTCTGTCTGTCTCGCTGTCTGTCTGTCTGTCTGTCTCGCTGTCTGTCTGTCTCAGATGGACTTTCTGGTTGTCTGTCTCGCTGTCTGTCTGTCTGTCTCTCATTGTCTCGGACGGACTGTCTGTCTGTCTGTCTCGCTGTCTGTCTGTCTGTCTCGCTGTCTGTCTGTCTGTCTCATTGTCTCAGACGGACTTTCTGGTTGTCTGTCTCGCTGTCTGTCTCATTGTCTCAGACGGACTTTCTGGTTGGCTGTCTGTCTGTCTCTCATTGTCTCAGACGGACTTTCTGGTTGTCTGTCTCGATGTCTGTCTGTCTCGCTTTCTGTCTGTCTGTCTCTCATTGTCTCGGACGGACTGTCTGGTTGTCTGTCTGGTTGTCTGTCTGTCTGTCTCGCTGTCTGTCTGTCTGTCTCATTGTCTCAGACGGACTTTCTAGTTGTCTGTCTGTCTGGTTGTCTGTCTCACTGTCTGTCTGTCTCTCATTGTCTCAGACGGACTTTCTGGTTGTCTGTCTCGCTGTCTGTCTGTCTGTCTCTCGCTTTTTGTCTGTCTGTCTCTCATTGTCTCAGACGGACTTTCTGTCTGGCTCGCTGTCTGTCTCACAGGCTCTGTCTTTCTGTCTCATTGTCTGTCTGGCTGTCTGTCTGATTCTGTCTCATGCTCTGTGTCTGCCTAATTGTCTGTGTGTCTGTCTCTTGCTCAGTCTGACTCTCTCATGATCTGTCTGTCTCTCATGCTTGCCCGCTCTGTCTGTATGTTTGTCTGTCTCATGTTCTGTCTGTCTGTCTCTCATGCTCGGTTTGTCTGTCTGCCGGACTTCACCTTTGTCTCTTTTTTTTTTTTCTCTTTCCCTTGTCTGTTTGTCCCCAGTTCTCTCTGTCCTGGTCTCTTCCTGTCCCTTTTTCCATCACATGCTCGCGCTCTCTCTCTCTCTCTCTCTCTCTCTCTGTCTCGTGTGTGAGTGTAGATGATATAACTTCAATTTGTACCATTAATTTAAAACACTCTAAAGATTAAAGACGTTTAGGAATGAAACACACACACACACACACACACACACACACACACACACACACACACACAGCTGTGTAAGTACAACAACAGGAGAACATTATTCACATCAATCACACAAAGCACACTGAGCGTCAGTCTAGACGCACCCTGTGTGTGTGTGTGTGTGTGTGTGTGTGTGTGTGTGTGTGTGTGTCCACTGAATTCAATTCTGTAACAAAAGGATGATCTCTGCATTGATGTGGTTCAGACATTTAAAGTCTGTTTCTGGTGATTGTTTGCTCTCGTAAACACGTGTGTGTGTGTGTGTGTGTGTGTGTGTGTGTGTGTGTGTGTGTGTGTGTTTAAAAGTCATCTCAGTTATCTTCAGTTATGTTAGTTAAAGCCTGCTGTCATCAATCAGCGTCTCTCTCTCTCGTTCAGTCTGACCGGTTGCCATGACGACAGAGGCGGGGTCAGAGGCGGAGGTGAAGAAGGATCCGGAGCCGGAGGAGCAGCAGCAGGTCGACGCCCCCGGAGAGAGCGCGCAGAACCCGGACACGGAGCCTCAGTCTGCCTCGGAGAACCCGGAGGTAAAGTGACGCCGTTCTATTGGCTCAAATCGGTCACATGGGCACCTACGATGTCATCGCTGGGTTCGTCTATCTGACTCGTAGATATCATAGTGCTTCCGCTCTAATAATTACAATGCACACACACACACACACACTCAGAGTAGCGCTGACTCCTCCTGTCTTTACAGGACGCGGAGGCGGAGCCTGTCGAGGCTGTCGAGCCCACAAGCCCCTCCCCTTCCAGCAGCCAGAAGAAGGACAAGGGCATCTCTCGCTTCCTGCCCTCATGGGGCAAACGGCAAAAATCCCTCAGCCAAGTGGAGTCTAAGGACACGCCCACTCAGACACAGGAAGAGGAGGAGCCTAAGGGAGAGGACGCGGCACCCGAGAGGAAAGACGAGCAGAACTCGGTGTGCAGCACAGAGACGCAGGTGAGAGGTCGCGACCTTTAGACTCGCACTAGTTTTGATAGGAGATGATTCGACACTATAAGTGTGTGTGTGTGTGTAGCCAGCGAAAGAGGCGGAGTCTGAGAAGAAGGGCGGAGGCGGAGAGGACGCCGCCGTCGTGATTCCGCACAAACTGAAGGTGAAGAAGCTGAAGATGGTGGTGTGTCATGTGACCCTGCTGGACGGGAACCAGTTCCAGTGTGAGGTCGAGGTGAGTGTGTGTGTGTGAGATTTAGTTAAGGAGAAGTTTGTTTAGGTAAGGAGTCTCTAGTGTCGGCGCTTGGTTCCCAAAAAGAACTAAAGTTGTTAGAATAATTTCACTTAAGTTTATAAAACTTTATAAAAGTTAAGTTTCTGAAAAGGTTTTTGCTAAATATTTCAAGAGAAAAAGGGTTTTGGAAAGTTCCTGAAAAAAAGTTCCTTACACAAGAATTTTCCCCAGAATCCCAAAAAACAGTTGCCTTGGTTCTTGGTAAAGGTTCCTGTGGTTCCTGAAACTCTCGGTCTCCTTAAGGGAAATAAATGATAACCGGGTTCCTGAAAAGGTTCCCGATCACGTCCATGAGTGTGATGAATTAAAACAGTTCCTGAACCAGATCCTCTGGTCTTAAATGCAGTGTGACTTTATCAAAAGCTTCCTGAGATCGAAGGCGTCTGAACTTTTAAAAATATTCTTGAAAGGGAAGTTCTTCCATAAGGTTCCTGAACAGAAATTTCTTGAACATAAAAAAAAAACCCAACCATAAAAGAGTTTCTGGTTTTTCCTGAAAATTTCCTGAATGAAAAAACTTGTGTGTGTGGTGAAGCATTTGCCGTTGGAGGGCTCCTGAAAAGTTTCCTGAGCAAGTGCAGAATTTTCTAAAAAGTCCTAAAAGGAGGAGTTCCTGGAACTGTTCCTTCTTAATAGACAATCTTTCATGAAAAGCTAAAATTTTTTCTTGTGTGCTAAAATGATTTATGGTATTTGTGTGTGTGGGCGCGCAAGAACACAAAAGAAAAAAGATGAAGGAGCAAGAGATAGTCAATAACAGCATGCCACTACACGTCTTTATCACTTTAATCAGCAGTGGCCGCGACAAAGCCTTCTGTGGAATGATGAACTTTAACGAACATCAGTTAACAAACACTGCTTTTGATTCCCTGAGACTTAAAAACAGTTCCAGTTCCTGAAGTGTTTCCTGGCTGCTTACGAATGTTTCCAAAGTCTTAAAAAGATTCATCACAACATATTTGGGTTCCTGGACGAGAGGTCCTGACTTCCCCCCAAAGACGTTCCTGGGTTCCCAAATAAAGTGCCCAAGTTCCCAAAAATGCCAAAGTCCCATAAAAAATAAAGTGCTTAAGCCCCCCCAAAAATAAAGTACCAAGTTCCCCCACAAAAAAAGTTTCTGCGTTCATAAAAGCATTTCTGCATTCTCATAAGTTCCTGGGTTCCCAGAAGTTGTTCCTGGGTTCCCATAAATGTTCTTGCATTCCCCAAAATAAAGAAAAGGTTATTTTGGTTCCCCCCCAGAAAAAGGTTCTTTGGTTCCCCCCCAGAAAAAGGTTCTTTGGTTCCCCCCCAGAAAAAGTTAATGGGCTCTCCAAAAAACATCTTGGGTTCCCACAAAAAAGTTCCTGACTTCTCACAAAAAGTAACTAGGTAACTTTCAACAAACATTCCTGGGTCCTCGTAAAAATTTATTTGGGTGGGTTGCAAAAAGTTCCTGGTTCCCCCAGAACAGGTCCTGCATTTTTAAATGGTTGATTGGAGCTTTCAAAGTCTTCAGAAACACAGAACCTCTTAGGATTTTTGAAGGCATTTTTTCATTTCATGTAAAGATTAAAACTAGAGAGTCTCATTCTGTACTGAATGTGACATTTGTATTTCTGTACTGTTTTTACAGCTCTGTGTGTGTGTGTGTGTGTGTGTTCCTTGTTCCTTGTTTACCATTTATCAGCTTTGTCTGATTCATTGTTCTTTCTGTATATTTATGTGATGAGGAAGTTTATTACGGCTGAATGCACCCCCCCCTCCCCCCACTTCTGCATTTACACTTTGTCTTGTGTTTCTTGGGGGCGTGGCCACACTTGATCATTATCTGGTCACATGACAATAATAATGTAGCCTGTGCTGAAAACCGCAAACTCAATAGCTTGCCTACAACGTCCGAGTTGTGCTTTAGACCGTCTCCATGTTAACACATCTCCGATACAAGCAGTTGCCTAGCAACTATAAAGTTATACAAACTGATCAGCAAAAGGTTTTTCTTTAAAACAATGTTCCTTAGCATTTGCACAGTTTTCTAAACTAAACTGATTCCTTAGCTTGTTCCTGGGATCTCGAGAACATCTTGAGCTACCTCAGTGCCTGGAAACAAATGTTTGGTTTCTGGACAAATAAATATCTTGAGTTCCTCCCCCCAAAAAACGTTCCTGAAAAGGTTCCTGAATGCTTTAAAATGTTTCTGGATAAACAAAAGTTCTCTAAAACCTAAAATTCAAATCCTGAATGACTTCCTGGTATCTTGAGAAGAGTTTGAGCTCCTGAAAAGCTTCCTCTGTGCTTACAGATGTTCCTGAACAAAAAATAACTAATTGTAAATAAATTGTTTCCAAAACAGTTGAAGGGTTTCAAAAACAAAAAGTTCCACAATTCATAAAAAGATATCTGAATACTTTGAAGATTTTACTTTCCTAAAAAGCTGTTCCTGGGTTCTTGAAAAGATTCCTGAGGGCTCGCACAATATCCTGAACTTCAAAAGCAAACATTTCTAAAAGAGTTCCTGCAATTCCTCCAAAACTCCTTTAATAATTTGCATACAAATCAAATAGATCTTGGTGTAAAATCATTCTTAATGGCCACTGTTGCTAAGCAACCACAAAATGAAATGATTTCTCTGTGCTTATGTTCCAACCAGCCAGCTCCTTGCTTACTGAAATGGCGAGTACACACGCTAACGCGCTCTGCTCAATGTAAACATCATAAACCACACGTGACGCTACAAAGAGCATGCTAACGCAAGAAGCTGTTGCTGTAGAAACCGGTTCGAGTTTGACTCCGCGTCTGGCTGCTGAGTGGAAACTCGTTCATGACTGTTCTGTTTATGACCACCGTTACAGCCAAGGAAGTTGTAAACGGCATAATTATATTCTCCGAGTGTGTGTGTGTGTGTGTGTACGCGCGAGAGAGAGACAAATTGTTGGCAGAAGTCCTATACAAACATTACAGGATACAGCACTTTGCAGCATGTATATCACGTGGCGCGTCTTCACAACGTCGGAGTAATGATTATCTCCGAGGCTCAGGACAGGACATCGGTCACTGGGCCATGTGTGTGTGTGTGTAGTGCTTTTATGAGATTAGTGAGGGTGCTGAGTTAGGAATTCAGTGACCAGCTGACGTGTTTGTGAGCGAGAGAATGCTAAACAGGACGATCCCTTCTCCTGGTAGAGGATAGCTTGTCTTGACTCATCTTTGACTAGGAATAATGAGTGTGGTTATGAGTTGGAGGAATGGGCGTGGCTTTGTGTGGTATGAACCGCCAAGTGCCTTTGAAAGCAAAAGATTGTTGTGAGTTCCAGAGGGATGGATGGACTGGAATGGGGATTGGCATCTGACTTTTGGGACAGAGGGTTTTGACTTCAGGGAGACTGATGAGATTGTGTACATTTAAGAGCTGTGTGTGTGTCTTTAGGTGGGAGAGATGGGCGTGTCCTCAGGGGAGACTGGTGTTTAGTTGTCTTTGAATGGGCGTGGTTTATGGAACTCTGATGATTTAGATGGTTTAAGGTAGGACGTGTTCACGTCTTCAACGGAGACTGATATTGGGTGGCTTCTGGTGGGACAGATGGGCGTGTCTTCAAATGAGCAGGTGGGACAGATGTGGATCTTTAGGGGACACTAATGTTTAGTTACTTTTAGATGGATGTGTCTTCAGGGTAGACTGATGTAAGGTGGGACAAATGGGCATGTCCTCGGGGAAGACTGATGGTTTAGGTGGCTTCAGGTGGGAGAGATGCATGTGTCTTCAGTGAAGACTGATGTGTAGGTGGCTTCAGGTGGGACAGATGTATGTGTCTTCAGGGAAGACTGATGTTTAGGTGTCTTTAGACAAGTATGTCTTCAGGAAAGACTATTTAGATGGGTGTGTCCTCAAGGGAGACTGATGTTGGGTGGCTTCTGGTGGGACAAATGGGCGTGTCTTCAAATGAGCAGGTGGAACAGCAGTGGGTTTTCAGGGGACACTAATGTTTAGTTGCTTTTAGATGGATGTGTCTTCAGGGTAGACTGATGTCAGGTGGGACAAATGGGCATGTCCTCGGGGAAGACTGATGGTTTAGGTGGCTTCAGGTGGGACAGATGCATGTGTCTTCAGGGAAGACTGATGTTTAGGTGTCTTTAGACAAGTATGTCTTCAGGAAAGACTACTATTTATGTGGCTTTAGATGGGTGTGTCCTCAAGGGAGACTAACATTTTGGTAGCTTTAGATGTATTTAGTGGAGACTGATTGTTCAGGAGAGATGAATGGACATGGGGGTTGATATTGGACTTTTGGGACAGATGGTTGTAACTTCAGAGAGACAGATGGGCATGTGTACATTTAAGACAGGTGTCTTTAGATGGGATAGATGGGCAGGGAAGACTGGTGTTTACATGATTTCAGGTAGGACAGATACATGTGTCTTCAGGGGAGACTGAGTTTTTAGTTGTTTTTAGATGAGCATGTTTTTGGGGAGACTGATCTTAGGTGGCTTCAGAAGGGCTCGTCTTCTGGTGGGACAGATGGGCGTGGCTTTGTGTGGTATGGAGAGTTGGATACAGTTGTGTGAAACTAGTTAGCAGTCTATGTTCCTGCTTGTAAAATCAAGGCCTCTATGAATGTCATCTATGAACTTAGACATGTTATTATGGTCTGTCACATACAGTCGGACCCTATTGTTCCTGTCTGCTGGGTCGGGCTGGTGTGTGTGTGTGTGTGTGTGTGTGTGTGTGTGTTATGGTTAGAGCTGAGTGTGCGGTTTGCTATTGTGGCCTCTATGCTGTTTTAACAAAACTCTTTTTGTTCCATTGCTTGTTCAAAAAAAGCGCTGATGCTTCACTAAAAGCTTTTGTTCCAGCCGATCCACCCGGAACACACACACACACACACACACACACACACACACACACACACACACACACACACACACACACACACTAGTCACTGATTAATCCTTGTTTAAGTGAATACAGACTCTTTAAAACACCTCATGCACAACATGAGAGCTCAAATAACCCCATGTATGTGGTGTACAGTTACCTCGTCATTATTTCACTCTAGTGTACAAGAGAGTTCAAGCCGAACAGGTGGAACAGGTGTGTGTGTGTGTGTGTGTGTGTGTGTGCACTCTCAGCTGTGATTTATTTTATGTTGTGTTGTGAGGTTTTCCGAACATTACAATGTTTCCTGCAGTGCTACAGTTGCCTCACACACACACTGAAGCACGATGGTTTCCAGACACTTGATAAACTGCCTGACGCGCAACATGGGGTTATTAGTCCTCTTCCAGTGGATGCAGTTCGTCTCCCATGAGTAGACGTGATTAGTTTTTCCGCAGCGGATGTGATCGATGCCTCTGTTGTGAAAGTCGATGGTTGTTTCCCTCGAGCAGACGCCGCCGGTTTCCCTTGAGCAGGCTCTGTTTCTGCGTCCTCAGTTGATTTGATTAGACTCTTTTGTGAGTGGCTGTGATTTGGTCTTCTGTAAGTGGATACCAGTTACCTCACTTGTGTAAACTCTACACTCACTAGTCCCCCCTAGTCCCCCCTATCACACATGGCGTGACGGGTCTCCTGTGAGCCAGTCTTTAAGTGGAGGAGATTGGTTTCCTTTGGGAGTAACAGGCCATTGGGCCCCCTTGAGTGGACATGACCGTCTCTCGTGAGCGACGCCGTTTGGCTCTAGACTACATTGGTCCCCTTTTTTTGAGTAGACGCAGAAGGTCCCCCTCCTTTCTGGGTGGACACTGGCAGGCTTCTTCCCCTTTTTTCGGGTGGATGCCAATGGGGTCCCACCTTTCTTTTTTTTTTTTTTTTTTTGACCAGGCGGCGCCAGATTCCCTCCTTTGTTTTTTGACCGGATGGCAACGTTTTAAGATAGATACATAGACTACTTTATTAATCTCGAAGGGGAAAAATATATATATTGATACCCGCCAGATATTGACGGGTCGCTGACAGTTTTGTGTCCTTGAGTGGACATTAATTGAGCGTTTGCTGTTTGGCCAGGTATTAGTTGATCTCTTTGGAAGGATGTGATTGGACCCTTGGGTCTGTTTCTCAGGTGGTAGGATGCATCACGTCTATTCTTTTACTTTTTTCTTCATCCCTTTTGCCTTCTTTCTTAACATCTTTTCCCCCCTCATAATTCCGTCAAGTAACATTTATACTCTTGTGGTGTTTCTTTTGTAACACCATTACATCATAAAGTTTTAGAGCGCGGAAATGTCTTGGCCATTCGCAGGGCTTTGCGTCCTCACAGTCCCGTCCCAGCAGGCCGTGTGTGAGTGACGTCACTCTTCACTGGAAAACCCCAACAGTCCTCCTTTATCTGGGCCTCCGACTCCATCCACGAACGAAGCCTGTGCCTGAACATCTTGTTTATCACTCTTCCTTAATCCTTGTCCATTTGTCCTCCGACACTTATCCAACTCTCTCTCTTTCCTTTTGCTGATATTCATCCCTGAAGACTTGTTTCAACACCGTGTGCCTGATCAGCATGGGGGCGTCCCTGCAGCATGCCTGCGTGTTTTTCAAGCTCATTTCTGAGCTCTGACATCTTCAGGTCCTCCACCCCGAACTGCAGCTGTGTGTGAGAGAGAGAGAGAGAGAGAGAGAGAGAGAGAGAGAGAGGGGCCATCTAAAGGGGTGTCTGAGAGATAACAGAGCTCTGTCTCTGTTCACACACACACCATCAGGGTTTAAACACGGGTCATTACATCCTCCGCTCACATCCAGACACGTGACGACGAACACACCCTCTGGCTGAATCTGCTCTCGATAACTAGTTCAGGGATGTGATGATTTGTCCGTTTCCATTAATCCCTGCAGTCCTCATGTGACCCGTGTGTGTGTGTACATGCATACAGCAGAAGAACCAGCAGTCCAGTCCCATCAGTCAGGCTACAGTTAACCAAGCTAACTACTAGCGTACCCGTCGTATTAGTTTGGGAGCACAAGATTATCGTATATAGGTTTTGGATTATGTAACATACCGTATGGGGTCACATAATCGATCCCAGGTTTGGCCCCGCCCACTTTACAGTTATGTAAAAACTTCGGCAAGAGGTCACGTCTGGTAGAAGGCCTTTCCCCCCTCCCGCTTTTAAATTGATTGAATCGAGCCATGTGTTTGTGTGTTTTGAAGCTTGTGTTTTTCCTAATGCGTTTAATTCTGCCAGGCCTAGTTCTGCCTCATCAATACAGCACTGCTTTTCCTAGAATCCATTAGCTTTGTGTGTGTGTGTGTGTTTACCCATCCTAAATGGCCCTTGCCTGGTCTCGACTCTGCTCTCTGGTACAGCCGAGGTTACTCGTCTCCGAGCCTGTAATTTGTCCTGCAGCCGCACGTTTTGCAGTTTGGCCGTATCGAGTACGACTCGATATTAAATAAAAAGAGCATCTACTTTTAATGTCTTACCGGAGACTCCGTCCACTAATAAGGAGTTTGAGCGTCTTCCCGTGTGAAAGAGCTGTTACTATAGGAACGATAACGAAGGTAAACGTGTTAGAACTCCATCCGAGTGACCCGCGTCATTGTAAAGCCCGAGCAGCGGCCTTTACAGAAACATCGTTCCGACAGACGCCGACATCTGGCACCCGTCTACGGTCCGTCCACGCGTCTGCTCCACTCTGGTCTGGTCTTGTCCTTCGCTCCGTCACGTCTGTCTCGAGAAATGTCGCGGTTGTGTGGCGTGGGCCGGTCCGGACTCGTTCCTTCTCCTCCGGCTCCGCATTCCTTCATACACACACTGATCAAAGGCATAGAGGCGAGATAATCGCGTCTGTGTCTGTGGTTTTAGGCGACATTTACTCTCCTCATTCTTTAGAAGTCTCTCTCACACACACACAAAGCTGACGATCATTCCGATCGTAGTTTTCACCGCATTCCTACAGTACGTGCTCTCTCTCCGAACCCCAGCTCAGTATCAGGAAATCTCACGCGTTCGTTCGAATTTGGAAATCTTCTGCTACGCCGTGAAATTCTGAAATTTTGTTAGCGAGCTAATTTTATAAACTTTAGATGATTTAGATGAAACTTCATAGTTGCATCGGCAAAAAAACTGAACAATATGTTACTGAACAGGACACTGTCCACAGAAAACGCTGACACTGGAGACGACTCCTGTAGATCTTTACGGAAACACCTAGAACGATTAGCTAGCAGCTCCACACTCAATAATGAAGTGTTTTAGTTTTTTTTACACTACACTTTGAAATTGTACCCAAAGGCAAGGTTGCCATAGCAACTAATGGCCATTAAAAAATAAAGTTTTACTAACTTAAAAGTAGTGAACACGCAGCTAGCTGAAAATTTTCAAACGGCGAACAAACGGTTACCACAGAAATTGTTCCGTACTAGAACCCGGCGTGTTATTTATAAACCTTTTCGAGCGATGTCCGTGATTCTTAGCTAGCTAGAGCAGAATTTCGAATTGTCAGCAGCACTTCAGACGATCCAAACAAGTATTCGTACAGAACTTTACAATAAAATTACAACCAGAATATACGTGACACGAAGACGTCTGATTGGCCGAGCTACGTTGACGTAGCTGATGTTTTTTCGCATCAACAGTAGAGTTTAACGTGTGTGTGTGTGTGTGTGTGTGTGTGTGTGTGTTGCTCTGTAGAAACGAGCCAAAGGTCAGGTCCTGTTCCAGGAGGTGTGTGAGCAGCTGAACCTGCTGGAGAAGGATTACTTCGGCTTGAGCTTCAAGGACAACGCGGACCAGAGGGTGAGTGAGCGCGACTAAGCCGGAGCGTGCGCTAGGTCGGTTGTACGCGTTTTCAACTTTTATGTTTTACGGGGACCTGATGGCGTCTGTGTGTGTGTGTTTATTTATTTTATTTATTTTTATAGTGCTGGCTCGATCCTAATAAGGAGATCAAACATCAGATACGCAGTAAGTAGCTTCATTGAATTCATCACACACACACACACACACACACACACACACACATTTATGATGAATCACAGTGACCTAGATCATCCAAATTGGGTCGTATCATCTCTTTCTCTCTCTCACGGGTTTAATTTAGTCTGTTTTAATTATAGCCTCACACACACACACACACACACACACACACACACACACACACACACACACACACTCTACTCGGTGTAAGAACTCACTCAGTACTGTCCGTGACCTGCAGCTTGTGTGTGTGTGAGAGAGGTCAAATCTTCATCATCATCATCATAGCTGGTCAGCCGAGTATTCGGTTTAAGAAATAGGAGCTGAATCAAACACTTGGGTTCCCTTTGTTGACTCGGTGTCGCCATAGCAACCGGAAGCTGTCAACCTCTCACACGCACGGGTTCTGGAAATCACATCAAAGTCGTACTGTATATATGTGTGTGTGAGAGAGAGAACGGGGACGTTACCATAGAAACCATGAGCAGGTTGATTACTCACGATGGCCCTGAGGTCACATGTGGTGTGTGTGTGTGTGTGTGTGTGTGTTTTTCTGTTTTTCTCTCCAGACTCGCAGTGGCAGTTCGCCTTTAACGTGAAGTTTTATCCCCCGGACCCCGCGCAGCTCAGCGAGGACATCACCAGGTACACACGCACACACACACGCGCACACACACACACACACACGCACAGATCTTTATATGACTGTGACACGGGCATTCATGTGAAAGAACTGTATTTGATCAGGTGGGTGTGTGTGAAAGAAAGAACGAAAGCACATGTTCAAAAGCGTGTGTGTGTAGAGGACGGTAAGATAGAGCTCGTAGGGAAGAAACGCCTTCACATGACGTGATGCAATGTTTCTGTGGTATCTCTCGGCCCTGTAATGACTCAGCAGTACACACACACACACACACACACACACACACACACTGCTCCACCCATCAGCCTGATAAAAAGAGCCTAGAGTCAATAAAACAGCATGTTTATTGAAAGGCAACTTGATGCAGTTTTTTCTTTTTTATTGTCTCTGTGTGTGTGTGTGTGTGTGTGTGTGTGTGCAGGTATCTTCTGTGCCTGCAGCTGAGGCAGGACATGGTGTCGGGCCGCTTGCCGTGCTCCTTCGTCACCCTGGCTGTGCTCGGCTCCTACACGCTGCAGGCCGAGCTCGGGGATCAGGACGAGCCGCACGTCCACGCCGTCTCCGACTTCCAGCTCGCTAAAGAGCAGACCAAAGAGCTCGAGGAGAAAGTGCAGGAGCTGCACAAGTCACACAGGTCTCACACACACACACACACACACACACACACACACACACACACACACAGCATGGATAACGGATGATGTTCATACAACGAAAAAAAATTCATTAATAAAACATCTTGATAAAATGCTGAACCCTGTGTGTGTGTGTGTGTGTGTGTGTGTGTGTGTGTGTGTGTAGGGGAATGAGTCCAGCCCAGGCTGATATTAATTTCCTGGAAAATGCCAAAAAGCTCTCCATGTACGGTGTCGACCTTCATCAGGCAAAGGTAAGCTCCGCCCACACACACAGGGAAACCCCGCCCACTCTCATATGTGACTGATGCAAACCACACCTCCTGTCACATAACACACTGATATAAACCCCGCCCACTGAAGTGTGACACTGGAGTAAACCCCGCCCACTGTCGCATAAAACTCTAATGTAAACCCCGCCCACTGAAGTGTGTGACACTGACAGAAACCTTGCCCGATGTCCTGCCTCAGTGTCCCTGACATAAGCCCCGCCCCCTCTCACATAGCACACTGATGGAAACCCATTGTCACATGTGACACTAATGTAAGCCCCGCCCATTGTCGCATGTGACACTAATGTAAGCCCCGCCCATTGTCGCATGTGACA
>JAQQZT010000012.1:36197139-36210912 GCA_030068275.1 Clarias platycephalus | reverse complement strand
TCATGTCTACCTACGTAGTTTTTCTCCGGCGTCTGTCCCAGCAAGTAGTCTGGAAAACGAGAGCCCGCCCCCCCCCCCCTCCCCACTGTTGCGTTACTTATGCTCACATGCCCCGCCCCTTAATGCTGACTAGCCAATCCCCGAGCTCGAGTCATCTTTCTCCTCATGACCTCATTTTTTTTTCTACGGAAATGTCAGGCCTTTCCATCATCCATTTCACGTTTTCTTTTCCTTCCGATTGAACCGTCCATCATTTCCACCAATCAGATTCAGCAGGTGGAAGAAGGGGCGGAGCCTGTGGAGGCCAGAGCCGGAGAAGTCGGTGCTGAACTCGTAGCTGAGGTCTGCTGTTTACCTTCCCAGCATGCATCTCTCTCTCTCTCTCTCTCTTTGAGTGTGTGTGTGTGTGTTTGTAATCTATTCACCAATCCAAAGTGAAATAAAAGACTACTAACTCTTCCTTTTCTTTTTGTTTTGCCTCCACTCGTGCTCCCAGACTGGAACAGATGGAGCCGATTCCTCCGAAACCAAGGTTCATTTAATCACCGCTGTGATTTAAGACGCCCGTTTGATTCCGTTCGCTTTTCTGTTCATCTCTGTGGGGTTCTTCTTGGTTGTTGTTGTATATTGGTTCTTGTTTGTAAAAACTTGATGTGATTTTGTGATTTATTTATTTTTTTGGTTTGTGGATGATCATATGGAGGTTGATGATGTGCTGGTGTTTTTTTGCTGCTTTATTGTGAAATGAAACGGAAACCCGTCCAAACCGTAGCAGAAAAAGTAAAGCCTCTGACATATATGATATATCTAGTAATATACAGTATGTTTTACTTGTGTGTGTGTGTGTGTGTGTGTGTGTGTGTCGGCGCCAAAAGGAATAAAAAATGAAAGTCATGTGAGGTTTATTGTTTATTTACTTCATTTAGTTTTTTCTAAATGTTTTTAAATAGTTTTTATATGCAAACAATATGATAGTGTTGGAAACTGGTAATATTGGGAATACCTTTGGGCGTCTGGAACGGATTATCTGCGTTTACATTATTTCCTATGGGACAAAGCGTCTCGCAATACAAAACCATTAAATGACTCTCAAAAGAATGGTGATGCGTAACCGGATCGATTCCCAGTACTAATGTGTATGTATATGTACGTGTATGTATATGCAGGTGTTTTTTATTTTTATTTCTGTCTTTTGTTTGTATAGGGTTTTTAAAGTTAAAATTAGCAAAGCCATTGAGCTTCTGAAATACTTTCTAAAATCCTGACAGTATTTCTGTTTAGAAGCCCGAGGTGGTCATGGGCTTTAAGATGAAAACACTTAACCACACACTAATATTGGAAATCTGTATTATAGCAAGAAGCAGCACACACACTTGCACGGTTTGGACGGGTTTTTTTTTAAAAACTGCATTTGGGTTCGGACTGTTCACTCACTAATTGTTTTGTTTTGTTTGTTTTTCTTCATTCATGCCAACCTTTTTTTTTTTTTTTTTTTTTTTTTTCCCCTTCTTTTGTTTCATGGTTTGTCTGGTTTTTGTTTTTGACTCTGCAGAGCAAGCTGAGAGTGCAGGGAGAGAATATTTATGTCAGACATAGCAATCTAATGCTGGAGGTTCGTATCTCTGACATCAGCCGGGGGGGGGAGGGCAGGCTGTTTATCCTAAAATTAGCTTTTAAATATGCAGGAAAATCTAAATATCCAGTTTGTGCTGTGCTCTCGCTCTTCTGAGCTGCCCTTCACTCTCATTCTGTGTGTGTGTGTGTGTGTGTGTGTGTGCTCTCTTGTGCATGGTGTCATGTTTGTGAAATGTATAAAGTACAATTTTTATCCTTTTTTTTTCTTTTCTTTTAACCAGACTAATACTTTTACTTTGTGTGTGTGTGTGTGTACACGTGTGTCTACTAAACATTACTGATTACTGATTGATTTCATCCTGAGTGAAACACACACAGGAAATAATCCCCTTCACTAATATGAGACAAATAATACTTTTAATTCGTCACGTTTGCTAAATTCAAGGAAACATTTACAGAAATGGGTGATTTCAGGGTGAAATTGTACAGGTTTTTTTTTTATTTATTTATTTATTTTATTTTAAGTCAATCCAAAATGACTACAATATAAAAAGCATATGCATAAACTAATTTTGGCGAAAAAAAAGATCAAAAACTCATATATAATGATTTTATTTTTATTTGTATTCAATTGGAGGAAATTAATAAAGTAACAAAGAACTAGTAGAAATGGAAAAAAGGGTAAAAAGTGAGGTGAAGGAGAGAGAATGTAAGAGTCATAAAAAAAAAAGAAAAACAAAAGGGGCGGATGTTAGGAAAAATATAATACAAGTGTAAAACATTATGGAAAAAATCTGTTTAAAAATGTTTTTCATGCATTTGAAAGAAATAAAAAAAATTAAGGTTTAGGAAAAAAGTAAACAAAAAAAGCCATAACACACTTGAAGGACAAAAGATGGATAGATTCACTGGGGGGGGACAAGCATGCAGAAATGAGTAAAAATAAAGCAAGAAAATGCATGAACGCAATTCTAATAAATAATTGTTATATAATGCATTCATAAATGCAAAGTGTGAAGAAGCATGTGCAAAAGAATCTGAACGTGAAAGGGGAAAAGTAATGGCAAGTTATTAAAATAAAAATTTTAAAAAGCAAAAGGAAGGGAGCGGGAAAAGGATGTACAAAGGCTGGGAAGCATAATACAAATGAAGAAAAAAATATAAAGATTTAATTAAATAAAAAATGAAAGAACTAAATAATAGATGATGAGGAAAAAAAATACCCAAAGTGATAAGGTTATCGCAACGTATTCTGTTCTCGATGTGGCCACTAGGTGGTGTGAACTTCTGAGGGGAAGTCGAGTGGATTAGACCTCGCCTGTTAACCGCGTATCTGCTGTGTGTGTGTTTCACTCTCGAGTGTTTCGGCAACTACCCTGGGGGGGGGATGGGTAATACCTGTAAAGCCTCGTCTCACTGCTGTCCCACGACAGACATCGCCAGGTTCAAAAGGGGCGGAGCTTAAGTTCTTGATCAAGAAGTCGTCCTGGATAAAAGCGTCTGCCAAATGCGTAAATTTAAATGATCGAACTAGCACAAAACTTACTATATAAGCTAAGATCGTTACCTGAGCGCATCTCGGCATGCTTTAGCTAGCATGATTGTGTTCTGTGATATTGTCGATGTGACGTTACTACACTGTTATCGCATACAAAACATTGTAGCTCGAGTTTCATATGTTAGTTTTAATTAAATGGACTGTTATTGTCTGCCTGACACCATTACCCTGGTTAAACTCTTTACCTGCCTCTTCATCTTTATGTTTAACTACTTTTTCTAGCAGATTAGCTGTTTTTTTTTTTAAGGGGATTGAAAGAAAGATTCAGGGGATTGATCACAAACTGAATAGGAACAAAGATTCAAGAATTACTCATGATTTAAGAATGAATACATACAGAAAGAAGAATAGAATTGAGTGTAAGAGTAAAAAATAAATAAATCAACGAGTGTGCCAATATTCAAGTGCAAATGGAATAAAATACAGGCTTGAGAAAAGAAAGTATACGTGCAAAGGAACAAATAAATGTGAAGAAAGAATAAAGTTAAAAGAAGAGTAAGTAAAAAAGCAGAGGGATGTAATGAGCCAAAAAAATTCACAAGATGTAATTAGTAAAGAAAAAAATGGAAAAAATGTTGAACAGGAGAAATGATGGAAATGATAATTCGATAGGAAGGGAAGTGTAGCTGGTTAATTTAGCATAAGATTAGCGATCACGTTCAGAAGCATGTCAGCTAATGTGGCCCACTGATTTATTTATGAATTGAAATTAAATTAGCTTGTAATGCTGGTCAGTAAAGCTCCGCTCCTCGTTGGCCCCAGATTCCTGCCGTTTGACAGAATCTGGCCGTTCAAGATGTTCCAGCAGTGAGGCGTGGCTCATACTTTGCTCGATGACTCTGTATTCCTACACTAATGAAGTGGATCTTGACTCCCCTTTCCTGTCTGCCGGTCGCCGGGGCAATAGGATCTGGATAAAACTCAGGAGGATGTTTTGAAGCATCAGGCTAGCATTAGCGAGCTAAAGCGCAGTTTTATGGAGGCAGCTCCGGAGCCCCAGCCCAGTCAATGGGAAAAGCGTCTGACGGGCAGCCCCGTCACCACCAGCCTGCGCCCGCCCGTTCCAGGGGTACGTGTGTTTCTGTCGCAGGATTCAGGCCGCAGACCCTGCAAGCCGACTAGCCTGCATGCAGCGCTCACTCTGCTGTTTCTCTTTTTTCTTTATCTGTATATATATATTTTGTTTCATGTGGCAGTCAGACTTGTTTAACTCATGTTTCCAGTGCCTAAGATTTTATTTCGGTAGAAATCTTTAAAACCTTGTAAGAACGAAATGCTCACTAGTGACTGTAAGCCTGTTGCCCTGGGAGGTTTCTTAAACAATCCCGACTGCCTCATGACCACTTCCTGGTTACCCAAAGCCAGTCTTCCGCTTTTGATCAATGGTGGACAGCTTTGCGTTTCTGACATTAGAGACTTCAAGCATGGAAGACTGCAGACTTGTTTCTTATGGACATTGTTACTTGTTGATCCTAAGAGAGAAACAGTTTGGTATAGTAAGCGGAATTGCCAAACACTCTGTTATTTAACTATAGCAACTCATAGTTGAGAACTCAAATCAGTATTAACACAAATTTTTTAATGCCAAATTCATCCTCTAACAGTCCCACCACTTCATCACCCTTGTTGCAGCCTAATAGTTGTTCCCTGCAACAGCTGTGCAACTATTATTTTCTTCTTTCAAGTAATCATCCTTCCCAACAGTCGATACCCCCAACAGTCATCCCATCTGACAGACCTCCTCAGACAATAGTTGTAATCCATTGTTTCCCAACATTTTGCCTCAAGTCATCCCCCAAGTGAAATCCCCCCCACTTCTGCCAGCTGACATCACCCATTAGCGGTTGTCTTCAGCAATTCTACGGTCATCATGCCCCCGAAAGGCATCTTCAATTGAGCAATATTCGTCCCTCCAACATTTGCCATCCCTATGATCTTCCCAGCAACTGTCAATCCTCCCTACTGTCCCTTCAATAGTTGTTATTCCTCGAGTCATCACCCCATCAGTTGCTATCCTTCAACAGTCATAACCCCATTGTTTATCACCACTCAATAGTCATCAGCCCATCACTTGCCACAACCAAGAGTAATCCCCCCATCAGTTGTCGTCCCTTAACAATAACCACCCCATCAGTTGCCATCCCTTAAGAGTAATTGCTCTATTTGCCATCGCTCAGATGCCATGCCCAATTCATCACCCCATCAGTTGCCATCCCTCATTATTTGCTACCACTCAATAGTCATCAAACCATCAGTTACCACCCCAACAGTAATCACCCCATCAGTTGTCATCCCTCAACAATAAATACCCCATCTGTTGCCATGCCTCAATAGTCATCACTTCATTATTTGCCCATGCTCAGTAACCACCCCATCAGTTGCCATCCCCCAACAATAACCACCCCAGAAGATGTCATCCCTCAACAGTCATCACCCAATCAGTTGCCATCACCCAATTCATCACTCAATTGTTTGCCATTCCTCAGTAGTCATCAGTTGTTCCTCCAGATTCTTATCCTCAGATAGTTTCCTATCATTTTAATAGTTGTTCTTATAATAGTCGTTGCCCAGCGGTGGTCCGTCCATGCTTAGAGTCTCTAGTTGTCTCCTCAGTGGATGCTCATTCTGATCTGGACTCAGCAGTCAGGACCGTTTTCTCTAAAACTGTGTTCTGCATCTGATAATCTGCAACTTTTTTCATCCCAGCTGGGAGGATCATGCATTCTGATTGATGCTTTGCTTTGGATTTGAGTTTCCCACTGTTTTCTGTGATGGATTTCTTTCTTTTATTCTACTTTACATTTTTCCACTGTAACTTTTTTCACGTTGTTTTATTCATATTATTTTACTGCTTTATCATGTTGATTTCGGGTGAAGTTCAGTGCCTGTGTTTGCAACGTGTTCTGTGGTTATTTCTGCGACAGAGTGGCATCACCCACTCCATCTTCACTCCATCGCTCGTGTCTCAATGTGCATTCCTTTCAACCTGGTTGTTCCGTTCCTTCCTTTACTCTTTTTCTGAGGGTCACCTGACTCTCGGTTGGTTCTTTGGGTTTATGATCAGGTCTCTTGGGGTCTTTTTATCGGTTTTAAGCGATTTCGCTTTCACAGTCATGACGTCCTAGGGAACTAAAATCTTCAACTGCTTCTTAATGCACTTGGATATAATTTGCAGGTTCTGACTAACTGGTGACATTTCTCTGCTTCCTATGCAGGGCTAATCTTGTATAATCTAGCATAAACTGCAGCGAATGGAATTCGTGCGTAACTTGCATGGCTGCTGTGTGGACATTGAGCAGTCCTGACCCGGTTTTTGTTTGGTTGCTCAATGGCGGGTTGAGTCACAGCGGGTTGTCAGCCAAGTACTCATTAGCATATTAGCATATTAGACCACGCCCACCCACCAGCAGCCTTTTAACCAGCACTATTGTCACTTTTCCTTTCTAAGGTCACATTTAATATTTTACATATTGTTCCCTGGGATTTTATTGGTACACTCTAGTTCTATGTAGTGTGTGATGTAAACATGCATGTCTTTTAGTTCTTTGTCTCCATAACATGAATTTGTTTTTATTTTAGAACAGGCTAAATTTGTTCAAATGTAATTACCCTCGAGTCTGAATGACATTGTTTCTTGTGAATAATTGCGCTAAATAAAATTTAGTGTTAGTATTATACTTGTGAAATCGTTCAACAAACCCTTAATCATGTGTAATATTCAGAGCACCATTTTAGATCTGGCTTAGGCGATGCGTATGGATAGCATTAGCTTCTCTTCTTAATGAATGCTATGGACCAACAGGTTTAATTCTGGAGATCAAAGCTGGACGCTTTTTTGTTTGTTTTTTTGGTTAAAACATGTTCGAGTCCAGTTGCTCTGACTCCGAGACTGTTTATTGACCCGAATAACTGGGTCTTTCTCTGTCTTCCTTCTCCCTCTTTTTTTTTTTTTTTTTTTGTCTCTTCCTCTTTCCCTTTTGTCTCTCTGTGTCTGTGCGTAGAGTTTAGAAGAAGAGCTCACCTCTCTGTTTTTGCGTAAAGTCTGTTTCTCTGGCTCCCGCAGTGGCGCCGTCTCTCCTGCAGATGGCACTGTCGCTGCACGGTCCGAGGTGCTCTCCACTTTCTGGCACTAAACTTCCTCCTCGCATGTCCCGTTTTCTCATTCTCTCGCTCGCGCTCTGCCGCTCGTTATGTGTGATGGCTAACTCCGGTCGTTTGTCTTGTCTTTTTTCTTTTTCCCCCCTAAGTTTGTGTCCGAGTTTGGTCTCGTTTAGAAAAGTTCTAAATCAAAGCAGACTAATTAGGAGTGCCCATTCGAAAAGGCTTGTATGCTCTGATGATTAGTTTGAAACATTATTAGCTACACTCTGCTGTATTCCAGCGGTTAAAATCTTTTATAATGATGATGGAGAGACCAGACCGGACAGAACCTTTAAATAATACGTTCTGAATATCATCCACATTTAAATTGGTTGGTTGTTTGCGTGCTTCTTCTTATCATTAAAAACCTGCTGAATGTGACATGCTTCAAGTAACAGTTGCCTATGGTTACCATTTATATTCCACAGATAAGCCCCGCCCACCTCGAGAGCACCCTGTCTGACAGCAGTGACATCAGCAAGGTGGTGTCTAAACGCAACCTAACACCAAGTTAACTCACAGCTCACCTCAGACTTAACACACACTGCTTCATCCATCCATCAGTATATCTAGTCGTATATGTGTTGACCCATCTATTTTATGTTTTTGCTTCTTAATTGTTTTTTCAGTGTGATTTAGTTTGTTTTGTCCATTCGTTTTTTTTATGTTGGTCATTGTTTGTTTTTTTTTTCTCTCCATCCCCCGTCTGTCGGTCTTTTTTGTTTGTTTGTTGTCTAATATAGAACGAACAGAATTCAGGGCTTAACGGTCAGCCCGAGGTTATAGAAGTCGTGGAGGAAAACAAAAGTACGGAAGAGGCCAAAACAGACAAGCCCCAAAGCCCCGCCCCTGATGCGTCGGAAGTGGTAACTGCGGTTACCCAGAAAGCCCCGGAAGCCAAGGAAGAGGAGGTGGAGCCAGAGAAGAGCGGCTCGTCAGAGAGCGAGAGCGAAGACGAGGCGGAGTATCACGCTCAGCTTCCCGCCGCTGCAGATTCCACGCACGTCATCGCGGAGGAGCCTGAAGAGGTGGAGCTTAACGAGGAAGTCGCCATGACCGCAGAGGCAGAGCCACAGCCGGTCCACTGCGAGCCCGCCAAACGGGAGGAGACGCAAGCACTCGCGGAAGAGGAAGTCTCCGGAAATGAAGTCATGGTGACCCCGGATGAGGCATCCAACGGTCACGGCGATGACCCCGAATCTCCGCCAGCTCCCTGCGCTATTGCTGAGGAACCATGCATCATCAACGGCGACTCGTCTCACGCGGAAACGGAGCGTGTCCCGCAGGTGATCTGTTGCTCGGAGGTAATTGCCTGAAAAGCGCAAAGATGGCCGACTGCGCCATCCTCCTCCTCCTCCTCCTCCTCCTTATCTTCTTCATCATCCCTTCATCCTTGTCCTGCTGCCTTTCCTGCCTTTCCACCGGAGAACACATCTATCTCTTTCTTCTTTTTGTTTTGTTTGTTTTTTTTTTAATTTAGTTTTTGCACTCACAGAATGGCCGCATGAAAGAAGCAAGTGATTAGCACGATGTGCCATGACGCATCTGTCCAAAGCTCACTTTTTAAATTCATATTTCATTGCTTTGTTTTTTCCTTGGGGGCGGAATTTAAATTGGTTCATCATCTTAATTTACCATACACACCTAAAAACCTCAAGCACAAACGGCATGCACAGCAATTCGTTTATGTACGGTGTGTCGTCGCTGTGTGGTGAAAGGCGCCAGGACATTGAGGTATCCGTAAAAAATACCTTCTAGGAATGTGCAGTAAACTTGAGGAACTTTCCTGAGTGAGAACTTTTCTGGGGCGTGTCTTTCTTGGGCCTGTAACCGCGATGTTACACAAAACATACAAGCGTCACTCCTGTAATTAATTGATGTGACGAAGAATTAAATCATTGGCTAATCACGAAGAGGAAGATAAAATGGCAGGTACGATCTATGGGTTGGTCGTGTTCTGTGCAGGCTCCGCCCCAGTGGTACCCGCCGTACGAAAAAAGTTCTGCCTCAATAGCAAATGCTGTAAAAAGTTCCCGAAACTACTAGAAGACCAGATGAAGTTGCTTAAAAAAGTTAGAAATGTAGATGGTGTAGAGATGAACAGCATCGTCCTGAACATCATGCACAGGATGTGTTTCTGTTGCTAGAACGTTCCTTTTTCATTTTTGGAAGCCCAGGGAAAAAAAAAATTTGGGGAAAAGCTTGGGCGGAGCTTTTTGTAATAAGTCCTGCTGATGGTACAACAATCTACCGGCAACCTTCTGAATCTCGCTATCGAGTGTCGTTACACTTTGTTCTGCACGAAGCATTGTTTTCATTTAGGAAAGTTCCAGGACCTTGCGTGGTCCTCAAGCCAATAGGAGATGATCTCAGGTGGAGTAAAAATTGTTGCTCTTTGTCTACACAAACCTGTAACGCAACCACGGATGCCACAATGTCCTTGTAGTTTGAGCTAGTTTATTTCCCCCTTTGATGTGCATGAGATCGAGCTTCGTGTTGTTTCCTGCATGTTTTGGATCTTGGTTTTTATATATATATATATTTATATATATATAGGCGTGTGTGTGTGTGTGTGAGCTTCTGGGGGATGACTGTGCGACCGGTGGAGACGAGTCTGGATGACTCATCCGTCGTCCCACTCATCCTCCAAACACTCACTGCTTTACCTGCAGGGAAGCGCTTCTGGTTTGGTTTATTCACAGAAACCAAACAAAACCTGCAGTAAAGCAGCATCACTTTGCTAACTGTACCAAAGTTCAGCATGAGATCTGTTTGCTTGCCTTAAATTATTATTATTTTTTTATTTCATTTGATCCAGCTTGCCATGACTGTTTGAATGCGCCAATTTGAGTTGATTTGCAGTTTGAGTTTCAACCGAGTTGATTTGAGTTCATTTAATATTTTGATTAATTTCGTTAGAGTTGGATTTGAATTTGAGTTCATTTGAGTTTAAGTTTAACCTCCTGAGACCCGGACTCAATTACTGTTGTGTACGTTGCAATTTCTGATGACTGTTTTTATTTATTTGTAGCTGATAACTATAAGTTTAGAAGACGTTTGGCAAACACATTATACCCAACAGTCCTTATATGAATATGGTAGAAGGATATACTGTAGGCAGTGAAGTTGCTGGAAAACGTCATGTTCTTGTACAGGTACGTTCGGGTCTCGAGGATAAGTTTCAATTAAGTTATTTTTGTTTGAGTTTGAATTTTGAGTTAATGACTTAATTTAGGTCTGATTTGATTTCCAGTTGGAATTTATTTCGAGTTTGAATTTGAGTTGATGAGTAAATTCATTTTGAGATTTTCCGTATTTGAGTCTGCTTGAATTCCACACTTAAGATTCCCTTTGACTTGCATGATCACACCAAAGACCTCTAGTTTGCAGCTTCTGATCCTTCTTCCTTTCTTTCTTTCAGTTTGTTATAAAGCATGAGAATCCTCCTGCCGTTTTGTTGTTGTTGTGTCGATGTGTGCGCGCGCCATGAGGGGTGGTGGTGGTGGTGGTGGTGATTTGTTTTAGCGAAACACTGATTTTCTCCCACTAATCCCGTAGCCCCCGGTGGTGAAAACAGAAATGGTGACCATCTCGGACACGTTCGCGGCTCAGAAGACGGAGATCACCACCAAGGAGGTTCCCATCGTCCACACGGAAACCAAGACCATCACGTACGAAGCCGCGCAGGTAACGGCTCCTGACTGGCGCGCACCATGTCTCCGTGTCTCAGACCCCATCCACTGTCTCGTTTCTCATTTCTTTGGTCTTGTATATCGTCAGTTTCTATCTCTAGTCTTGTTCTGATTGGCTGAGAGAGATTAATGAGTGTTTTGACGCGTGTGTGTGTATGGGGGGGGCAGTTGGACGGTGCCGGAGACACCGACCCCGGAGTGCTCATGACGGCTCAGACCATCACTTCAGAGTCTCTGTGTACAACTACGACTACACACATCACCAAGGTAACCTGCGCTCTCACACATACACACACATTTAACATTTAAAATATGAAACTAATTGCATTATTTTTGATTGACAGACGCTAAAAGACGGTGTGTCGGAAACACGGATCGAGAAGCGCATCGTCATCACTGGCGACTCGGACATCGATCACGACGAGGTGAAAAACACACACACACACACACACACACACACACACTTTTACTGAAGCGTATTGTACACAGTCTTTCAACCCCACAGACTACAATAATCATGATACAACGATGCTGTTAAAGTGGGCGTCGCCGTAAGGGTTTGTTTCCATGGTAACAGCAACGTTTTTACGGATTTGCGACTAGCGGCCCATCAAAGCCAAAACTGTGAGACTCACTAATTCACCGATGTACAAGTCCCCTAGTGTGAGAGCCATAATTTTTGGCACCCTAATTTTATAGAATATGAAAACTCTACAGTGATGTGAAGCGTGGTGGTGGTAGCATCATGTCTTTTTATTTGATTTTTTTTTAAAGGTAATTAATGATGGTGCCAATCCATCCAAAGTGAGGGTTACGTATCTGACAGTAGTTGTGTGATTGGCTGATGGAACGGAACGGAAGCTCCGCCTCCTCTTTGAAGCCTCCTGTTTATGACGAACGTTGTAGGCGCTGAAGAAGTTCTGTTCAGGAATAGTCTTTATTTTCCGTCCGACACACTGATTCATGGACCTTTTTCGAGATGCACATGTTGCTGGGGATGGCATCAGCATTAGACTGTAACACACACACATCAGTGTGGAGGTGTGCATGTTATAAAGCAGATTGTTGAGATTAGCCTGAGAAGTCAGTAGTGTTCTCCTGGTTCCTCTCTCTCTCTCTCTCTCTCTCTCTCTCTCTCTCATTAAGGATGTAGAGTGAGCGCGTGGGAGCCAGAGAGCACCGTAACAAACACCTCTGTTTCCGTAGAAACTGACTTCCTAGATACTGACACCAGTATGAAACTGGTTCCATCCTGCAGATCCTACAGGAGTGTTTATTAAAAAAAATAAAAGCCTGATCGAGAAGGGCCTCACTAAATAACCAGAAGTCCTCACTGTATCAGACTCCGGTCAGGACAGGGGGCCGAGACGAAAGACATGAGAGTGAGGTGGAGATGACTTCCTGTCTTCCTCTCAGAGTGGAGGTGAGGCAGGTGTTCATCTGCTCCATCTGACACGGTTTCCCTTCGACAGCAGCAGCTCGTTCGGAGTGGAAATGATTACGCCGAAACACTCAAAGTCTTTATTACTTGTATGACATTTTCTTTTATGTTTTTTTTTTTTGTGTGTGTGTGTGTCAGGCCTTAGCCCAGGCCATCAAGGAAGCCAAAGAGCAGCACCCGGACATGTCGGTGACCCGTGTGGTGGTGCACAAGGAGACGGAGCTGGCCGAGGAGGACGAGTGAAGGTGTGGGTGAGAGGGGTTTCCATGGCAACCAGAACTTATTTATTTCAGAGCAGAAACAGAGTGTCCTGTACGGGTAGTGTTACTCACACACATAGCTGAGTGTGACCGACAACAGCACTGATGTCTGTCTGATCTGTCCTGTTCGTCTGTCTGTCCGATCACTGTCTGTTTTTCAACACTATATGTCTGATCACTGTCTGATCACTGTCTGATCACTGTCTGATCACTGTCTGATCACTGTCTGTCTAGTCCCTGTTTTTCAACACTGTATGTCAGATCCCTGTCTGTCTGATCATTGTCTAGTTATTGTCTGTCTGTCTGATCACTCTCTGATCCCTGTTTTTCAACACGACATGTCTGACCTCTGTCTTGTCTGTCTGATCTCTGTCTGATTATTGTCTGTCTGTCTGATCACTGTTTTTTTAACACTACATGTCTGACCTCTGTCTGTCTGTCTGACCTCTGTCTGTCCTCTGTCTAATTATTGTCCGTCTGTCCGATCACTGTCTGCCTGTTTGTCTGATCTCTGTCTGTCTGATCGTTTTGTTTCTTCTGATCTCTCCGTTTGATCTGCATGTTCAGACAGAGTTCAGAAGAACCAAAATGATCAGACAGATCTGTCTGTGCGAAATATGCATGGAGAAAGAGAGACAAAAACGGAGAGACAGAGAGGAATCAAAGACAGACAGACCGATAACGGAGTGTCACAGGTGTTTAATGTTTAACAAGAGCATGTTGCTTCTGCTAATAAACTCTTCTGTGTTTCTCTTTATGATTTTGAATAACGAGTGATGATGTTCCACTGAACCTCTCTGTCTCTCTCTCGTTTTCAGTCCCGACTCCTGCGTCTCATCTGTCCTTTCGTTTCGGACGGAGCTCTTTCCCTGCGTTCTCCGTGCGAGTGATCGTCTCTCTCACACACAGGACGAGAGCGCGGACGACGCCGATACTATGTTCATCAATGTTTTAAAAAAAAAGAAAAAACCCAGACCACTTCAGCTAACGTTTTTTTTGTAGCGTTTATTACTGTTTTTATTATTTTTATTTGACTTTTTCCCCATAAAACATTAAGTTTATCAAGTCCAAATCAGAGTGGTTTTGTGGGGTGGGGGGGGGGGGGGG
>JAQQZT010000012.1:36186179-36197129 GCA_030068275.1 Clarias platycephalus | reverse complement strand
TCGTGGTTTTGGCCCAGCCCCCCCCCCCCCCCCCCCCGATGAATTTTTACGGAGTTGTTATTGAATCTGTCTTCTATACTAAATACTCTCTCGCTATATCCATGTATTACACACACAAACACACACACGCAAATTACGGACCGTTTGTTTTTAAGTGGGAGGGGGTTCATGTTTAGGAGAAGTGGGAGGGGCTTCAGATGAACCTCCCTCTTGGGGAAGGGACCAGAGTCAGTTTACTCGCAGTGCCAATCGTTTCTCTATGCAGACACACACTCACACATTCCACCACAAGGAGGCGCACTTCGTCTACCTCTATTAGAAAAAAAAGAAGGAAAAAAAAAGAATTAATAATAACCGTACAGAGAAATTATACAAAACTGATACAAAACAACCTAAAAAAATAAAAGAAATTTCCTGAAAACTCTGGGCAGCTCAAGGTGTTTCGCTTTTCCTACACTTCCTTTAAAAGAAAGAAAAAATGAATAATAAAATTCCCCATCCTGTTTGTACTGATGAAACAGATCTCGTCATCGCCCCTTTTTTAGACGTTTTATTACAAACCTACTTTTTCCCCCCTTCAGTTCATTTTTCACCACATCAAAATTTTACAGCAGGATAAAATAAAAATTAAAAAAGCAACAACTTGTCCTCTACTTTCTCTCCTTCCTCCACATCTCCAGGTCGTTCATCTCTCCGCCTCCTTGTCAGCTTGTTTTTATCTGTTTATTATTTTTTTTGTGTCCGCGGCTCCACCCTCTCGCCGTTTCCCCGTGTCCTCTCTTTGTGTAACACTGTTCAAATAAAAGTTTGTTTATTCTCTAATCGTTGTGTCCCGACTCGTTAGACTCAGTATATTAACATCATTACTGTTCCTACATTTAATGTATATTTCATGTTTTATGGTTTATTAATGGACACGTTTTACTGTTACATTCACTACATTATACAACAAAGATCTATACTTTATACTTCACTACATTTGTACTTTGCAGTATTTGAAGCACCACCTTCTGAATATTACGCATAATTCCGGTCTGTGAAATGCTTAGCAGGTCAAATCAGAAGTGGATACGAATGCCCCCGAATTTTCACCTTAAGAACTGAACTTTGCCTGCGACTGAACCGAACTGATCGTTGGGCTTACGTCCGCTAGTCAAACAAAACTTGTCTGCATCAGTGGAAAGCCAAGTGAAGCGAGTTTACATTTATTTTTTGCCTTTTTTTCACATTTTGTGCAACATTTATTGAAGACGTACAGTAGCACTGAGAATGTTAGCACGGACGGTAGCAAGAAGAAAAGTTATTCAGGGTTTTCTTCAGTTTGTTTTTTAAAGCAGCCGGTGCCGAGAGGAATCATAAATTAAAGTTAAGTGATGTTTAATGTCTATTTATTTCATATTTTACCTGATTGACGTGTCTTTTCTAAATGTTTCAATTGTGTTTTATATGTTAAAATATGTTTATAGTGTTGGTAATATTGGTAATATCTGCATTTACATTAATTTCTATGGAAAAATGTTTCACAATACGGAATTCCACCTTAAGGACTCGCCACGGAGCGGATTAATCTCACCCCGAGGTACCGCTGTGTTGCCAGAGAAGGCACCGAACCAGCATGTTCACAGTCAGGAAGCAGAGAGGAAGATATTATTTTAATATAATTTAATGGCTGCTATGAGTCAATACACGTTCAGTACTTTTGGTACTTCAGTAAATTTAAAGTTGAGTACTTTAAGTAGAAATGTAAGTTAAATGTTAATATACACTTCTACATTTACTTGAGTGATATTTAACCTAGGATGTCTTTATTTTTGCTCAAGTACAGGATTTGTGTACTTAGTCTTGTACACACACACACTCTGGTCCTCAGAAACATCACCTTCACATTTAACAGGTAACGGAGCTGATACCTGATTTGCAGTGGGGTCACGTCCTGATAAACACCGCGTGTAGAAAATATCATGTCACAAACATGCTAACACCTAGCGAGACGCCTTGGATATTAGCCTAGTCTGGCTTAAACACGTTCAGAACATTTCCACTAGCCTAAGGAGGGAAAGACCCCGCCACAGATGTGTAGGTTAGGCACAAAGAGTCCGGTTACAGCACCAACGCCGATAATATAACTTTTAAAGACATGATATATTACACTACTTTGACCTTGGAGGATCCAAATATGTTTTCCCAAACAGCTAAATCAGTGGCTGTTATTTCTGTTACATCGCTGCTAAACTTTGATGTTTAATTCCATGAGTATAAAATCCATTTTATTTCTTGCCGTACTGTTACACATTGTTTTTGATTATATACTGAACAACAAAGAAAAGTAAGTGAACAACGTACAAGGGGTGTTCAAGGTTCCTGTTTTGACTTGCGTTATATACAGTATATAGCAGCTATAAACAGTCGCTCCCTCATCAGCCTCCTTTCAGAACAACATAGAATTTTACTGTGTAGATTTTGTAAAACCTAGAAGCAGCATCACTTCTGACACTGGAGGCTCCTTCCATAACGCTTACTGTATTAAACTTTCATCAGGACATTTCGACGTAGTCACTCTACTATAGAAATGATGACATGGTTAGAATATCCACACTAATGTTAACATAAGATTAGTAGCTGCGTTACATTATAGGAAAAGAATCAATCATCCTCTTGATCAGAATCCAGAAGTGCTTCGGGATAAATAAGTTTATTAATGAACTGAGTCTTGGTGTGTCTGCATAGAACGGTTCACGTCTCCCTGAGAGTGTGGTTGGAGATGCTTGTGTGTGTGTGTGTGTGTGTGTGTGTGTGTGTGTGTGTGTGTGTGTGTGTGTGTGACTCATTGAGTTCATTGATCTCGAGGACCTCGTGTTGTGTCCTACTTTCCAAAAGCCTAGCTCCTGTCAATCTCCAGATTATTTTCCTCAGTTGTGTGTGTGTGTGTGTCAGTCAGCTGTCACGTCGGTGTCTGTACCGGCGTTGCTGATTGGAACAGAGTCGATGTGCTGTGTCCCGTGGGTCCCGGACTTCAGACAACTCCGCCTCCACTGAGACCCAAAGAGAAACGATTGCAGATGATTACTGAGACAAATGGACTCTCACATATACACACTTCTCTTTTCATTTAGTTCCTTAAAGCGTCTTTATTACATGATCTGTAATTCATTTTATATTTTATTGCGCAAAAAGCTAGATGTGGCACGCCACACTGTTTGTCAAAGCCATGTTCACTGTTACCTTGACAACCACAATTCGATTCACAATTAAAGTTAGTGTAACTTAAGCTATCTTAGCATCCGGGTTCTGTGGGACCCGGTGTGGTCGTTCCAGCTACCATGTCATCCTGTAATCGCACGTTTGATCGATGCAAAGGTTTGGCATTTATTTTGTGACATCATAAACTCCTGTGTAGCCCCTCCCCCTGCTGTACTATACTATATTATTGTATTACTATATGTCTCAGATTTTTTGCACGATAAGAGTAAAACTGAGTGCAGCTCTGTGCCAGTTTTCATTTCATTAATGCACAATATGAATATAGTATTTGTTTATGGATGGAAGTAGCACTAGAAATCCCATCCGTCTCCATCGGTGTAGAGCCGCATCCTTGCTTCGTTGTGTATGACCTATTGATTTTTTTTTTTATGGCTTTTTTTGTAATTTACTCTTATAATTTGGACCACGGTTCTATTATAGATATATCATAAATAACTTGTAAATAGTGGTTGGTTGAAAGTCAGTGCAATTTGTTTTAAATGCCTTTTAGTTTTTTGTGGTTAGATAGAAAGAACTAAAAGGAAGCCGTATTTTTTATTTCTTTAATTTTGTTAGATTGGTCAAATTAAGTTTAGGTACAGAGTGTTTTGTTTCTTATTTTTTATGTTGTTGGCTTCCAAAGCTCACAACCACTCTTAGGGAAATTAGGCCCTGTTGGTCCAAAATAAGCAAATGCACTACCGGTCTCTTAATTAATAACTCTCTAACTTTTTGGTATGTTGCAGCCTAACCTAGACTGTGTCGTAACTATAGCGTAGTGTATTGTCATATAGTAAAGTACAATATAGTATAGCATAGCATAGTAACAGAGTGTAGAACAGTATAGATAACAGAGTATGGAATGGCATGGCAATTTAAATAGAACAGTACAGTAGATAGAAATGTTCTAAGGTACTATACTATACTGCACATATCCTTTTAACCATTAACCTGATAAACTATGTCTCAAACCTGGAGTCACTGGAAACCAGAGGCTCAGATCTCCGCTGTAGGGCACGACAGAACAGAACTATGTGCACTACTTAGGGCGGTGAGGACTAAAAATACTTACAATAGTAAATGAAAAAAGGTATAATTTACGATATGCAGTAATATATAGCACAGTATACCACTGTACAAGCGGGCTCGTACGTCACAACACTCGTAAACCAAAGCCAATTTTCCCATATGAAATAATGGAAACTCAAATTATCCGTTCCACAGCCCGAAAAAATAAATACATAAAAATAATTAACACAAAATATAAAGTAAAAATAAAACCAATTAACCTGCACTTTACCATAAAAAAAAGTAAAACTAAATCCCAACAGATAAGTGTTTCTGTTTATGTGCAATGCGTGTGTGTGTGAAGCTAAAGTAAGAGGAGAGGAGGAATTAGATCCCCTCTCTCTCTCTCCCTCTTCTCGTCTTACACAGTAACCCTTCTTCCTCTCTAATTTGAGTTTTCCACACATACGTATGAGCGTATACTAACGGAATCACTGCTGTAAAGTAAAAATAAAACAAAATTAACCTGCACTTTACCTTTGATAAGAATCACGACAGAGCAGTGTTTCACAGGGGTGTGTGTGTGTGTGTGTGTGTGAAGGGGCACGGTGTTCAATGACAACGTGCAGGCTGATACAGAGAGGGAGAGAGAAAATGGATCTTTAACCTCTCTAATGAGACTTTCTTTCGCTTTACACACGCACACACACGTGTGTTATAATAAACAGTACACACGCGCTGTACGCACACGCATACAAACACAAAATAAAATATGTTTTACACACACAAACGTGGTCACAGTGTTATAGTAAACAAATATAGTAAGTGTTAAAGTACACATGTGCACGGATGTTGATTATACCAGTAAGAGACGAGCACTAAGACCCAGCAGGGGAGACGAGAGAGAGAAAACACATTGGCTCAGTTGTGATTACGTGACACTTGTCGTCAAAACAAGAAGCGCATGCGTGATACATGATACTCGGTGCTCGTAAACCAAGACTTGTTTGTTTTCCAAGTCAAAATTTATAAAAAAAATCTTTGCTCGTCTTGCAGAACACTCGCAAACCGCGTTACTCGCAATCCGAGGTTTCACTGTATATAAATACATTGAAATACTATTAGTAGTGTGTAGTTTAGTATGTTTCAGTAAAATTAAAATAGATATAATAAATAAAATGTGTATCATTTAATTTAGTGGATTCAGTATATTACAGTATAGTTCGGTAGAATAGATAAAATACCATATTTATGGTGTAATATGATATTGTAGATAGTACACCTTACTACACTGTAGCAGATACAGGATACAGTAAATGTACATGTTGAATAGTTTTAGTGAACATTTTGTTAAATGCAATGGCTTAAAGATCAAAGGCTCAGAGGCTCAGCCCTGGACTATGATAGGATAAAAGTAAATATATAATAGTGTAGTATAGATTACAAATCAAGCACACACACACACACATGCAACAGACACAGAATACAGATACAGATGTACTATGATAAAGTAAAAGTTTTGGCACCTTTGTCTAGGTTCATTTTCAGGTAGCGCGTCAGCAGCAGGAGCAGAAGACTGACGGGTACGAAAACTCCAACACACAAGAACCAGCCAGGAACATGGCTCAGGAACACAGCCAGCGACGACATGACCCTCACACACACACACACTCTCTGGCAGACACACACAGAAATATTCTGTGTGCATATGTTGGACTTTGAACAAACTGTAATGAGTCGAGGATTTTGTTAATCACTCACTTAGTGTGTGTGTGTGTGTGTGTGTGTGTGTGTGTGGAAGAACACGATCAGATTAACAGCTCAAGACATGCACTTAAGCATTAGGGTAAAGAAAAAAAAAGATCAGTGCTTTCCTGATCCATTCTTTTGATTTTTTTAATCGGTTCTGTGTGTAACTAGTCTTTAGTGTTGATCAGATTTAGAGTTAAAGAGATTTTAGTCTCAGCCTCAGTGTCTTTGTGTAGAAGAATGGCAAGAATGGTAAACATTTTTATATTTAAAACCTTTTATTTCGTATACAGTATACGGTATCTTCTCTTCTTCTTTTCAATTTCCTTCCTTATGTTTCAATAAAACAATAATAATAAAATAAACGGAATTATCCTCATGTAAGTTTAATTTTAAACTTCTATTCATCATTCACATTATTTCCAGATTTTTGCTACAAATCCACCTTTAAATTCAGAGTTTAGAATTAAACCAAATTCTGTCCAAGATGAAGATGGCCACCTCTTTACAAATTACAAATTACACTAACTTCCAGCATTCAGTTACAGCTAGATTAATTTTGTTCCTTTAGTGCTAAGCTAGAGAAACTTCTATTAGGCCTAGACAATGAACACACCTTAGTTCATCAGCTACATCATTTACTGTAATACTGGTATTAGACCACATGACCATAATAACAGAGTGGAGGTGAAGATAAAGATGTAGCTGGAGGATGGACTTGAAGATGGAGACAGAGTTGTATATGGAGGTGAACAAGTGGGAGATGGAAATGAAAATGTAGGTTTAAAGAGCAGGGAACATGGAGGTGGAGATGGAGATGAAGAAAGAGTAGAAATTATGATAGAGATGGAGCTTGAGCTGAAACTGAAAGGATGAATGAACAAACAAATGGATGGGAGTGGACGGATTGATAGACTAATGGATGAGTGGATAGTTGGGTGTATAGAAGGATACAGTATATGAGTAAATTAATATTAATGTTTGAGTAGTTTGAGCGATGAGTAGATGGATGAATGGGTGGATAGGTGGATAAATAAATTGAAGGATGGATTCTGGATGGATGGATAAGTAAAAACTGGATGCATGGATAAGTACTTAATATATGGATGTGTGAGCAGAGGGATTGATGCGTGGATGGGTGGATGAACATGTAGATGGATAGCAAAATGCATGAGAATATGCAAGAATGCATGAGAGGATGGATGGATGAACAGATGGACAGGTAGATGAATGAGTGAATGGAAGGGGTGGATCGATAGTAGATGAAGTAGAAGTGCTTCTACTTCATATCCTGATGTATGAGTAGATGTATGTATGAGATTGCTGAGTAGATAGGTAGATGGATGGATGGATGGATGGATGGATGGATGGATGAATAAATGGTAGGAAGTACAGAGAGGTTAATAAATAAATAGATGGATGGATAGATAGTTGTATAGATTGGTGGATAAAACGCTGGATGGTGGATGGTTGAAGTGGATGAATGTGTGGTTGATTGAATAACTATATGTGGAACGGTTGATGAATAGAAGAATGGATTGATAGATGGATGGATGGATGGATATTTAAGTAGATGTATGAATGGATAGATGCATGTGATGGGTGGTGAATATATGAGTAGGTGAATGGATGGATGAATGGATGGATGGATGGATTAATGGTTGGATGGATGGTTGGATGGATGGATATATGAGTAGATAAATGGATGAATGGATGGATAGATGGTACAGTAACAGTATCATACAGTAACATGATTAGATGGATGGATGAATGGATGGATGGATGGATGGATGAGTAGGTGAATGGATAGATAGATGGATGGTACTATGGGTAGATGGATGGTAACATGATTAGATGGATGGATAAATGGATGGATATGTGAGTAGATGAATGGATGGATGGATGTTACTTTGAGTGGATGGATGGATAGATGAATGGATGGATGGTTGGATGGATGGATGGATATATGAGTAGATGAATGGATGTATGAGTAGATGAATGGATGGATGGATGTTACTATAAGTAGATGGATGGATGGATATGAATAGATGGATGGCTGGATGAATGGATAGATGTACAGTATAGATGGCAGCAGGTTGTTGATGAAATGATGAGGAAGGTGTAGAAGCCCTCATACAAGTCAGAAACCTGAACTAATGTGTGAGTTATTTTACTGGAAACAGAATGAGCTCTTATTTTACAACACTGTATCTGAAATCCTCCTCAGGTCAATAATCACTTGTTACCTAGCAACCAACACTGTATACGAGGTGTGTGTGTGTGTGCGTTTAAAAAGCTCCTGTCATCACAGCGTTACATCCTGTGACTGATTCACTCTCCTAAATGAATCTTTAATCTGCTAAATTAAATTCAGTTCTAATCTGCAGAAAGAAATCCTGTTTGAGAGAGAAAGTAGAGGAGGAGGAGGAGATGAAAGTTATGATAGTGAAAAAAACACAAGAAAGGGGTGAAAGAGAAAAAGTAAAAAAAGAAGTTAAGAGGGAGGTGGAAAAGAATGAAGCAGAAAAAATAAAGTAGAAGGCGTTTGGCGAAAAGACACGAGACAGAAAGAAAAGAGAAAGAGAGAGTAAAGAGAGAGAGATAATGAAAAATGAAAATTGAAAGGGGTGAAGTATGTTGGAGGGATGTGACAATCAGAATCAGATCAAACTTAAAACAAATAAACTGAAAAACTGAGAGACGAAGAAAAGAAAGGGAGGGTAAAGGAGGGTAAGTAAGGAAAGAACGAGGGAAAGATGACGGACCAAACGTGAGACGAAGCGAGAAATATAATGAACAAAAGAAAGATGAAGATGAAGCAGAAAGATGGAGAGGACAAAGTTGTAAGAGAAATGGGCAGAAAAAGAGAGAGAGAGAGGAAGAGAACGGGTTAAAGAGCATCAGGAGAACAGAAGTGTGTATGAATCTCTGTGCATCGGCATCGATCCTGTATGAAGATGAGTGTGTGTGTGTTAGATTCTGACTGGTCTTCTACATCAGTCATGTCTGCTTTCCCTCAGGATCTCATTACCGCCTCTCTCTCTCTCTCTCTCTCTCTCTCTCATTAAACACTTTTTTCTCACTCTTCTGACACACTCCACTCATTTTACTCTCGTCTTTGTACTCTTGTCTTTTCTCTTCTCGCTCGTTTCTTTCCCGCGGTTCAGCAGGAGCTGGCCTCATGTTGAGATTAGAGCTTGACTCAGATGCCATTAGTTTGCCATGCTGTTTAAGAAGCATGCACTTGCTAAACCTTTATACAAAACACCTGTTTTGCTTGTGCACTTCGTACCCGACCTTACAGGAAAGAGAAGGTGATGCTCTTAGGTAAGTGTGTGTAACTGCAAAGTACAAACTACAAAAAGTTAAGAGTGAGGAAGAAAAGTGTAGTGCGAAAGCTGCTGGAGCAGGTGTGATAAATCTCACACTCCACCTGAGGGCTGAGGAGCGGAGAGCCGAGCTGCTGATCTACACCAGGAACTGGAGCACTTCTTTTCGATGACTTTACTACATAACTACATCACATATACACATATATTTTAATACAATATATGGACAAAAGTATTTGGCCAAACCTGCAATGACATTCCATACACTTCAACATGGAATTGGTTTTCCTTTTGCAGCTATAACAACTTCCACTTTTCTTGGAAGGCTGTACACAGATTTTGGAGTGTTTCTGTGGGAATTCATTCTGTAGAGCATTTATGAGATCAGGCACTGATGTTGGACGATGTTTCAATTCATCTCAAAGGTGCTCGATGGAGTTGAGGTCAGGGCTCTGTGTTAGGGCCGATCGAGTTCTTCCACACTGAACTCATTAGTCCATGTATTTATAGTCCTTACTTTGTGCACCAGGACACAGTCATGCTGGAATAGAAAAGGGCCTGAACAGGGTGCCAATCCATCACAGTGCACATACTGTACACACACAGTCAGTCACCGACTATGGGCAATTTGGGGATTAGCCTACTCTGCATGGACAAAATAAGAAAACCCGGAGGAAACACACCAGAGACAAGAGGCAGGAATTGAACCCTCAACCCTGGAGGTGCGAGGCCACAGTGCTAACCATTATGTCACCATGTCTCTTTTTGCTGTACTAGTAGCAGTAGGTGCTGAGATACTGATTGGGAAGCCACGGTTTAGACCAGAACTTACTTGTCTGTATGTTGTGTGTTTCTTGGGCTATGTAAGCTTGTGCTCATCCTCACAGCTCCTGCAGGTTCAGACCCTTTCAGAACACTGACTCCCATGACAGACTAAAACTCTGCTCTTGGCTCCCAGCATTCCTGCTGAACTCCATCTCCAGATATCTGCTCAGCTTTCTATCTTCTTTGAACATTTTGAATTACTACCCCCCTGCTCAGGCACCGCCACCGCCACCACCTGTGTGGTGAGTTATAACGGCTGCATAACAGCAATTTGAATAGTGTTTGAATACTGCTTGATCAACAGAGGTCACTTCGAGCGCAACCAGGGAGGTTAAAATATACCTAGAGCATGCAGGTCACATGGTCAACATGATTTCCCTACAAAATGGGCTTATAATAAACAGCCGTTCAAATGCATCTTTACGATAGCAGATACATGCTACCTGACATGCACAGTGTACTGTTAAAGATTCAAGATTCGTTATTGTCACTATACCGTATAAGTATAGCAAAATTAAAGCAGTGCAACTCAAATGATAACTTTAATTACAATTTGAATGCAGATTAAATCAATATTCAGTAAATGTCAACATTCTACACAACACAACAGTGGATGAATTTTAAGTGAGCTCTTTTCTTTTTTCTTTTATTCTTTTTTGTCTTCCTCTCCCTTTGTCTCTCTCTGTCCCTCTAATTGTCCTTTTCTGTCTTCCTCTCCCTTTGTCTCTCTGTCCCTCTGTGTCCTTCTCTGTCTTTCTCTCCCTTTGTCTTTTTGTCCCTCTAATTGTCCCTTTCTGTC
>JAQQZT010000012.1:36166809-36178751 GCA_030068275.1 Clarias platycephalus | reverse complement strand
AACAGCACCAATTCTGGATTCTGATTGGCTGAACAGCACCAATTCTGGATTCTGATTGGCTGAACAGCACCAATTCTGGATTCTGATTGGCTGAACAGCACCAATTCTTCATACTGATTGGCTGAACAGCACCAATTCTGGATTCTGATTGGATGAAACGTGCTAATTACATATAATTTTCTATAACAGCAGCTTTATTACTAGCACAAGTTTACATTAATGCCTTTGTTTTAAATTTTTTTAAATCATATCTTGTATGAAAGATGCACCAATACACAGAAAGAAAATAATTATTTAATGTCTAAAATCCATCTGTAACCTCTCAGTATTTACATAATTATCAGAGCACAGCGTACATGTTACTACACTGGTTAGAATTATTACACTATCTATTCCTTTCGAATGCAGCAGATCTGAGACTAAGCTCAGCCCTGGAACTTGTTAGGAATGACTCCAAAAATGAGGAAATAATAATAATAAGGATAAAAGGACAACACTGCTTGGCACACTTGAGCAAATAAACACCCATCCATCAGGATAATTGGAACGCTTTGCTCGGTGTTCCCGCCTTAATTTGGAGAGGAGGACAACGGAGACTCGGAGACGGCGCCGTGCTGAAGCCTTGCGCTGGATATCACTTTGTTTTAATGTGTTTATGTGCAGAAAATGCCACACATTCATGGCAATGCCCGTAATCCTCACTCTCTCTCTCTTTTCCCATGCTCATCCGCTCCCTGCTGTCTCTGGTTTTAAGGTGACGCCGAATGACGCTGTTCTCCGCCAGGTTGCCATGGGTAACATCGTCTTGTTCCTGTATGGCCAATTACTGTAAGAAAAGCACCGACGTTCGAGTCGTATTAATATCGCCTCCAGGTTCTTGGTGTAAAATCAATAGCTTTTAGAAAGTCACTATGCAACAAATAGATTTCTGGTTGTAACTAGTAAGTAGTCCAGGTTCTCCACAGGTTTTACTGTTGAAGAAAAGGTTTAAAGGCCAGTGTCTGGTATGTGCTTTGTTTAATGCAGGAGTGAATGTTCTAAGCAGCAGCAGTTGTGAATCTGCAGCAGGAGTGAATGTTCTAAGCAGCCTACTAGACAACCGGGGACTTGTGATGGAATTTCGGGTGAATGAAGGTGTAAAGGTGATTGACATTTACAGAAGACCTCAAGCACAGTACGGTGATGAGACTCTTAGCCGCAGTAAAACATTTGAACGGTGCAAACATTATAGAGAAGTTTGTATGCCGTGAATGACGATTCCGGCCGAGGTGGCTTGGAGCTCACAGTCATTTCTGTAAACATTCAACGCTTGATCCTTGAAAAACAGTGGATAATTTATTGCTGACTTGTGGAAGAGACGCGTCTGTCTATGGGAACCGAATGCAAAATCATACACCAACACCACTTGCACATTACAGGAACTCGGTTGAGAGGTTATCGCCACATCCCCCGTACAGTCCTGACCTCGCTCCAATCCACTTCCACATGTCTCTTCCACTTGTCTCTTCCACATGTCACTTCCACATGTCTCTTTCACTTGTCTCTTCCACTTGTCACTTCCACATGTCTCTTCCACATGTCTCTTCCACATGTCTCTTCCACTTGTCTCTTCCACATGTCACTTCCACATGTCTCTTCCACTTGTCACTTCCACATGTCTCTTCCACATGTCTCTTCCACTTGTCACTTCCACATGTCTCTTCCACATGTCTCTTCCACATGTCACTTCCACATGTCTCAATTAGGAGTTCCTGGGAGGCCAGCATTTCAGATCATGGCTCCGGCTTTCTACCTTGATGGTATTCAAGCACTAGTGAAACACTGGGATAAGTGCATCAGTGTAGCAAGGGATTATATAGATAAATAAAGGGAGTTTTTGTTCTGTACAATCAGAAGTCCTGGTCTGACTTGAACATCCTTCTCTATAACAGAGAGAAAGATTCAGCTGTAGCAAGACAAAAGAAAAACAAAAATGTTAACGAGTCTCTTGGGAGTCAAAAGATTTTACTCTTATTATCCACAGAACATGTGTGTTTAAGTGAACTGGAGATGTTTATCATACAATGTTTGGTTTAAATACCATTCTGCTAAATACATTCCAACACACTGGCTAAGCTGAAGAAAAAAGAAGAAGATGTAATTAGCTTCAGGAAGAGAAGTCACTGAGCAGGACTATGATCGCCTGGCGAACATTCGCGCTGTACATGTGCTCTGCGGTGTCGATGCCTTAACCTTTGCCTTATTAGGAGCTGAATGGTGCTGTAATTGCTGTGTGTTATGAGAAGGCGTTGTTGGAAAGGATTTAACGTGTAAGTGAAGAAGTGATGACAAGGTCGTGGCCTGGTTACGAAGAGCACACATCGCCCTGGCAGCGCTTCTGTTTATTCTGCGAGACGCCATTAGGATTTGGTTATGATGCATGCGTGGACACAGTGTGTGTGTGTGTGTGTGTGTGTGTGTGTGTGTGTGTGTGTGAGCAGTGAGACAGCTCATCTGTCAGTAACACCCTGGTAAATGAAATCCCCCTGAAATTCCAGCAGAGTACCGCGGCCTAAAAAGGAGTGTGTTCTTCAGAGTCATGATGAGAAAACACGTCCATGTTCCAGCCGTCTGGATCAAATCACTTGCCTTTCCTTCCTAATGAGCTTTTCTGCCCGTCTCGTACAATAACCTGTCACTGATTTCAGCATCACTAGTGAACATATAAAGCCTTAATTAGTAGTTTCATATACCATAGCTTGTTCTCTCTCTCTTCGTTCATCTTTCTGTACATCATGCTTTGATTACCTTTATCGCCTTAAGGGATTACTTACAGAGAGGCCAAGAAATTCATTATTTTATTTAATTAATGTCATTCAACAACAACAACAAAAAAAAAAGCACATCTATACTGTCTCACCCTCAGGACATCATAATGCGTGATCACGTTATCTAATGCGATACTTTTTAAATCCTGGAATTTAATCCACATGTTTATCACAGACTGAGGAATGATAGTAGTGAATTATTCTGGGAGATTATTCTGGACTGAGGAAAGCTAAGCACATGTGTATTAACATCACAGCTAGCAAAAAAAAAAAAAAAAAGTATTTTTTAATTCTCCAAAAAAACTGAAATACACATAGCAATATTACTAAAATTAACTATTTAAAAATAAAAGTAGTAATAATATAGCAAAATATTTCAGTAATTGTAATTGAATAAAGTACCTTTGATGTACTTTTTATACTTTTTAATACTTTTTTGATGTATTAATTAAATAAAAAAATTGTACTAAAGTAAGAGTAGCTGTACTTCAAAATAATATTAATCAAGTAGAAGTAAAAAGTAGTCATCCAAAATATTACTTAAGTACAATATACATTGTATATATATATATAATGTAAGCAGTCAGACAGAATGATAAAACAATGTACAAATTGCGGCATTTCCAAATAATAAAATAAATTTAATAAATTTAATAAAATAAATTAATTAAACTAAATATCTTTACAAAATAGCAAATTACGGAAATTAAGAAACACAGATTTCCAAATCTCCCTTTTTTCACAATATAAAGCTTTTGAAATAAATACCTACTGTACGTATCATATGTATGTTTAAACAGTGTAAACTATTTCCAGTGTAAGATATACTGTATATTTGCAGTAGTTGTCCTGAAAATGGCTCAGCGGATAGAAAATAACATTAGAACATGTAAATTCTGTGTGAAACCCAGCAAATGGGTTTACGGCGATGCTGCCATGAGTCATTCGAGGTGTTTTGAGTGGCACACACACATCAAGAGCGGAAGCGCGTCACTGGAAGACTTGGGTGTATGGGTACGACCCTGCGACGAAGCAACAGTGACCGGATCTGTGGCGCGCTAATCTCAAAACTTGTTGGTGTCTTATTTATCTCTTATTTAACTAGCTACAAATCAACTTTCCCATCTAGCTAGCTAAGCTGATGAATGGTTTGGTAATGGTTTTGCTATAAATATGTGCTATGTCTTTCTCCGTCTCTATATATGTTTGTCTAGCTATTCAGTTACCCAAGCTAGCCAGCTATAACAACAAACGCATACTTCATACATGTAGACCACTTACTGTATATACTTACTGTACTGAGTCTCAGAAGTGGCCAGAATACACCAATCCTGTACTTGAGTAAATATAGGTTAAATTATTACTCAAGTAAAAGTAAAAGTCCACCGGTTACATTTCACAAAAGCACTCACTTTGAAGGTTACTTGAATATCTATCCATAATGCTGAGTTTACATAGACTCAGTGTAGCGTACAGTATCCTGAAAATCATACAGTAGTAAAATCTCTCTCTCTCTCTCTCTCTCTCTGCTTCCTGACTGTGAACGTGCTGTTTCTGCAATCGTCTCCACGTTTGATTTCAAAAACCCCTGCTACGTGATTACGGATGACAAATCATGCAAATATGCATCACCACTCCAGCAGCTCTAGTCATGTAACACAACGCCATGTGGAAATGTAATGGAGCAGAAAGTAGAAAGATCTTCTTGTAGGATGTAGTGGAGTAAAAGTGTAAAAGTAAAGAGTATAAACTAATAAAACTACTCCAGTGAAATGTGTTCTTACTGTAAGTACAGGAACAAAGTAAATGTATTTAGGTTCCTTTCAGTTATAACGAAGGTTCGTTTGATTAGCAAAACAAGAGTGAGTAGATGGAAGTCCATTGTTTTTCCACCTAGAATCATACAGTATACAGTATATGTGTGTGTTCTTGTCTTGAAGGAAAGTGTAATGAAGCGAGACAGAAGGTTATTAGCACTTTATTGTTAATCCACTCTGGATTAAGCCAGGACTGTTTACTAATCCTATAAACACTAAACCCATGTAATTTATTCAACCCATGTAACGTTATCTCCATCCCCGTCTAATTCTAGCGTCCTCCGAGTTTGAACAAGATGCAGACGGTTCACAGTGTTTATGAGAAGATCCCACATGAAGGGCTCAGGGATCCACTACTCCAGAGCTCTAAATGTTTTGGCAGCTCTGAGTTTAGCGCTGATGGATATCCAGTCGACCTGAGTTTGCTTTGTGTGTGTGAGGCTTAGCGTATTTACTGTATAGTGTAGTCGAATCTTTTCTAAAGCATTTGCGAAACCCAAACGGATGTCTAACATCATCATTCATGTATTGTATGCTATCCAGAGGAGACTTAGAGCATGCAAGTTCAAATTGGTGTTAAGCAGCATTGTGTTTTTGTATTTACGGTTTAAAGTTGATTCAGAAAAGCGTGCTCCAGTACGTATTATCCAGATGATGTTACAGCCATGCTTGGGAGTCCATGCTTTGGATAATGGCCAATCATGGGCGTCTGTAAGCCAGGACAAGTGGAAGTGGGTGGATAGCGCTTTAGTTAAGATAAGATAAAATAAGACTTTATTAATCCTGGGGGGAATTCTTGTCCAAGTGCGGTCTATTGTGCTAGAGGGGGTGCCAATAAACCCAATATGGTAATGAAATAGGAAATTTTTTTTTTTTTTTTTTTTGACACTACAGAGTTCTGCCTGAGATTTTATTGGGATCATTATGTGCAGAGTGAGAAGGATTACTCTTATACCTACGTGTATGCATAAGAGTACAGCATATATTCAACTTCGCTGCTACACTATGCAAGCAAGTGTATGGTTTAAAACAATAGAGTTCAATAAGACAACCCATTCCGTCAGTCACATTGCTGGATTTCTGCAACTTTAATAAATATTTATCACAGAACGTTGCTTAAATCGTACATATTTCCTAGTGTGCGAATGCGCATGCATAATCCACCGTGGCTGAGCTCGAAACGGTTTCCGAAACGATGTTTTTATGGAAATGTCGCTTCAGTTCTTTGCGCAATAAGCCATTCAAAGAGACTCTGAAAATGCCAAAGCCCTCCTTAATAAATTTTGCAAAACCATAACCCTCTCAGCATTTCCAGAGTAAAACTATCGGCACACACACACACACACACACACACACACACACTGGAATGTTGAGTCATTTTTACAGAATATTACGCCTAATGTGTGCGAATAGAAAAAACAAGGCAGACTGCATAATAATACCTGCTCAAATCCAATTATAAAATCAGCTCATACGCAAATACCAAATTGTTTGAGATTTATTAAACGGCATCATTTTCATAGAAGATCTGTCGCCATGTATGTTCTATATGCAAATTAGAAACGTATCATTTATCAACTGGATATAAATGAGTTTATATGTAAATTGTTTGTGGGAGCTTTTCCACGGCGTCGTGCTTAAGCTAATTTGAAAACAAAAAATATCAACTTAATCAGTGTAATGTCACCGTATGAAAGGTGGAAGAAGTAGTGTGTGTCTAAGGCTTTGTTCACTTTACAATAGATTTTTTTTTTGGTCAGACAGGATTCATAATTTCAAGTGAGTTTTATCTGACTCTAACGTGGATGCATCTGTCCTCTGAAAGGACCAGCATGTGCACACAATGATACGTCTTTGCTCGGACCAGCTGGGTTAAAACATGTCATAGTTACTGTAGGTGACTGCTCATTCATTTCAAACAATGGATGCGATTCTAGTGAAAATAAATACGTTGGGGGTTTGGCTCTGGAGGACAGTGAGCAGTTAGTCAGCTGTATTTGTTGAGGTCCAGAAGGAAGAAATCATGTGGCAGCATATCAGATACGTATATATTCAATTCAAGACCACATACAAAAGTGACCCAGATTCAATCTGCAAAGCATCAGATTTGTATGTTTAAATACAAAAAATGAACTTAGGCATGAGGCTGGGTACACCCTGTGCCAATCCATCGCAGGGCACACACACTACGGACAATATGGGAATGCCAATTAGCCTAATCTGCAGGTCTTTGGACTGTGGGAGGAACCTGGAGGAAACTCACCAAACACAGCAAGAACATGCAAACTCCATGCACACAGAAATGACATACAGTACATCACTCCATGATTGATTATATTTACATTTTATTTTAATTAAACTTTATTTGTATAGCGCATTTAACGAAGGGGTTTGTCACAAAGCCACTATCCATAATAAAACAAAAAAAAAGATAGAAAAGTGTATGCAATGTGTGAGAATATGTGTATGAATCAAATGACGAAGATCGTCCCTAATGAACAAGTCGAGGGTGACGGTGGCAGGGATTTGTGTATTTAGGCATTTGGCAGACGCTCTTATCCAGAACAATTTGCGAAAGGGCTTTGAAGTTTCCATCATTAAATACAGTAGAATCTTACACTGGGTAACTCGGTTTCTAACTAAATACCATCAATCAAACACAGTTGAGAAGGTTTTTTTTTGTGGTGGTGGGAGGGTTACCGCAGATATTGAAGAAATTTAGCTGTTGTTTAAAGACTGCCAGAGACTCGGCTGTATGGACATCTACAATACAGTACGTCCATTCTACCCCCTAGGTGGCAGAACAGAAAACAGGTCTTCCTCGATCTCTGAGAGATGGTGGGACCAACCGAGCAGTGCTGGAGGATCAGAGGGAACGTGGACGATTTGAATTAACTACCCTAAACAAACTACCGGGATATTAACATCGGTCCAAGTGGAACCTCAGCATGAGTTGTTTCTTCGTAATCAAATTTTAGTAAATTCTGATTTCTGCATCGACTTCATTTGCATGCTGGAAGGTGATAGGCTCTTGTTTTGTGTTATGTAATAACACCTGACGTGTTTAATACATTGGAATATAAACAATGATCTTTTTGCTCTTTCTTTAGTTATACATAAATGTGACCAGAGTACACGAATTACATTTTATACCTAAGTTTTATGTGTTTTGAAATGTAGGAACAAAATGATGCAAATACCGTTTTTTTTTTTTTTTCCTTTTGCAAATATACTTTTCCTGTGTAGGCCGCAGGTCGTAAGCCACGAGATGACATCTGCCAGCGACTGCACGTCTCACAAATTGGCCGTTCTGAGCTTTTCAGCTCGAAGAAGAAAGGCTGACCCAGTGCTGAGCTCTTTGTCATTCTCAGACCCACTCGAGAGAAATAAAGCACAGTGATCACAAGAACAAGCAGGGAAAGAAAGAACCTACGTCACTCTGCTTCTTCACAAGAAAAAATGTATGGCTTGATAAATTTTTCTCTTCACTTCCAGTACCATTATCTACAGTACCCCACTGACACATCAGCCTTAGAGGAGATTGATTTATTATAAGGGAACTATTACAGGGTTAAAATGATTGGCTCCAGAACAAATTGTACTTTCTCCTTTCACTCTAACCTGTACAAAAAAAAAAAGTCACATGCCGAATGAAAAACCATTTACGGTCTGAAGCACATTATAGCAAGGATGAGTCATGGTTTAATTCTGGGTGCCTTGGTGGACTGATGAACTATCAAAGTATTTAAAAGTTCCAGAGCTGGTTGTTCTGACAAATAAGACAGAAAAAGCTCTAATTCTTTCTCCTATCTGTTGCTGTGGTCGTCTGCTGTCTGGGTCATGATTGGCTAAAGCATCAGCTGAAGGTGAAGTGCAGAACGAACCAGCCATGGTGACCAGTCGAAACCAGACAAGTGTGGTTATTTCTGTCCATGTAAAACATGCAGTTTGAAAAAATTCTCTTGGAGGTGTTCTACTACTTTTAGGACTATGACTGTAAGTGGACACAGTTCTTCTAGAACTATGCAGACGTATGTAAGAATAACCATTTAGAGGCTAACAGGCACTGATATGCTAGAACCACTTTTAGAACTACAACTGTAGTTACTGTTCCTTTGGAGATGTTGATGTTCTAGATGTTCTCAGTTAATTTTCATCTAAAAACATAGTGGTCTAAAACCACTTTTAGAACTTTGGTTACCACTGGAGATATTGCTGATTTGAACCAATTTCAGGAGTTCAACTGTTGACACTGTGCCTCCTGGAGACATTGATGTTCTTTTGGGACCAGGAGGAATACCATTGCATTATCATTCTAGAACTAGTTTTATGACCATGACTCTAGGTTCTAGGTAGACACTGCTCCACTGGAGTGGTTCCAAGACTGTGGATCCAACATAGATTAGGGATAATACTGGCTAGGACTGATTTCAAAATTCACAGAGCTTCTGATGTTGTTTTGGAACATTAACTTCAAGATAGATTTTGTTACTCTGGTGCAAAGACTTTCTATCAACATGTTTTTCAATACTACCATGGCTGTAAACAGCGTCTTTGTAGGAATCAAATTTATAGAACCATTTTCAAGACAACAACTCATTTTGGAGGATTCCTCCAAAAGATTGACCATTCTTGGAATGTTGTAGGTAGGATCCAGGTTCCAAGATTAATTACAAGATAACTCTCGAGATTCAGGAATTTTTTTGTGGTTCTTTTGTGGTTTATCACATTTGGCTAATTCGATCTAGATGCTTGGTTATATGCCATCTGGCAACACACAGCTGTTTCAGATTGGCAGGAGCTGCCTGGGCTTCTGATATTCTGACTGAGCTGAGGCTAATGAGCCTGGCACAGTGGAGGTCGAAGCAACAGTAATGACAAGTTCAGCAGGAAGTGCTTCATTAATGAGGGACGTTGTGTCACACGGGTGTACCCAGGGACATGGTGTGATTCAGCTTCTCTGTATTTCTATTGAGCGGGAATTAGACAGCAGAACCCGACCAGGGATTAGACTTGCACCTAAAGACAGAACTGGATTGGACGTAACCAGAAGAAAGTCATACTTACTAAAACAGATTCCAATCAGAGTGCTAGGACTAGCGCCTAGCTAGAGCAAATACTGTATGACCATTGAACCCTACAACTTCTTCAAAATCTACAACTTCTTATAGAATGAGTTTATGACTGCAAATACAGTTACCTTGAAAGCATCACAATTTTAAATTCACTCCCTGGACTGTAAATGCCTTCCAAAGGTGCCACCATTCTACAAACTGGGCCTACACAAGCTTTTAGATACCCTAGACTGTAAATGCTAGACTTTGGAGACCTAATTGTTCTAGAACCAGTGGTTTAGACTAACCTGGTGGTGCCACTATTGTAGAATCACATTCTACAATTGAGGCATCACCAAGATCATGAAGATGTGACCTTTGGTTCTGGATTGAACATGGTTTTACTAGGTGGGCACCTCGTACAGGTAGGTCACCTCTAGGTGAGGTCACTCGTGATGTTAGCTGAAATTGTTTCCATTTATGTTATATTTTTTCATTTAGCTTTCATTTTAGTTTTTCATTTATTTACAATTTTTCCATTTCCATTTATTAATGGTTTCCATTTGTTTATTATGGACATGTTCTAATGGAAAGGCTACATTTTTCACTTTATTAATATGCTTGGTGCTTGGGGCCATATTTGGCAGAAGCTGGATTTATTTTTTAAGAGTGCTGGATGCAATTTCCAGAAAATGCTCCATCAAACTAAAGTTACTTACTAGTAAAGAAACAACAAAAGCGTGAAATCTACCAAGAACTACAGGAGCAAAAAACAATATTAGGAAAAGTATGACACAGATAGAGACCTCACTTACTGTAAATAAGGCGGCTCATTAGGAAACACAAAACCCATGTGAACAATCAAAGCAGGAAATGAAACAACACAAGAAAAATATTTAATTTCATTGAACATGCTTGACCATTTCATTTCCTCTGTTGGAAAATTGTATATGGTAGAACTGAATAAATGCCCCTGCAGTCTTAGAAAGCAAAAATTTTCACCCATACTGCTTGTACGACAGTTCATTTTGAGTTTTATCAGCGACGATAAATAAAAAATTCAGAATGTGATTGTGCCACAATGCTCATTTTAAACCCACCAATTGGAGGACGGAAAACTTATGAGACAGCCACAATATATTACTTGCGATAGTAATAAACTTAATATGCTTATGGACCAAAAAAATATTTAAAAATGACCTGAAGCTCACTATAAAGGACATTTCTCACAACTTGACTTCTGGATTTTCTTCAGTCATAGGTCTGGAATGACCTCTGGATATGTCTGACTCATCCTGGTGCCCTGCTTCTAGCTGCTATCTCATCTGATGGAGGTCCCATGAGATCTGCTTGGGATGCATGTAGTGACTGGGCACAGTTACCCTTGAGGACAGTCCTGCCCTCGGCTGATGGAGACAGCTGTTCTCCGAGGACTGCGTTGACTTAATAGTTCAGGACTGGAATTTCCTACAGTTTGGGACCTGATCCTCCAATAATGAAAGTGGACTCCATATTAACTTAAACACATCTCCTGTTACAGTATACTGAATGTCCAGCCTCGTAACACACAGTATGACTGCAGATCAATCCCTGCTATCCGTTATCACCCAGATGAGGATGGGTTCCCTGTTGAGTCTGGTTCCTCGCAAAGTTTCTTCCTTCTTCCTAATAAAAATGGAACAGGCTTCTTGTGTTTGCTCTGATTGTGTGTGTGTGTTGGTTTAGAGATTTTGCTGGTTTGGGGTAGAACCATGTCATAGGAGCTCGTTATTAAATTCTCGCCCTAGGCCTCACAGAGCTACAGGCCGGATCTGAGCAGTGCGGGTAATCGTTTTGGACTGGGGATGTTGTTAGTCGGTATATAGCTCCCAGTCATGTCTAAATGAACTGACACAAACTTCACTTTAATGGCTTCCTGGGTGAGACATTGATGAACAGGTTTGTGTGTGTGTGTGTGTGTCTTTCAAAAATGCAAAGTTTTAAATGAACACCTGCCGAAGCCATTTCTACTGTTTGTGAAGAACATAGTGGATTAATTTACTTTGTGTGTGTGTGTCACACATCTTAATAAGGAATGCTTTGACTGTCAATTCTCAATAAGCATGTGGGCTTTTTCTGCCTAGCAGAGCATGATGAGATCCTTCCTGTTGACTAAAGAGCAGTTATTATGAGCATCAGTCTTAGAGATATGACACACACACACACACACACACACACACACACACACACACACACACACACACACACACACACACACACACACA
>JAQQZT010000012.1:36149302-36166709 GCA_030068275.1 Clarias platycephalus | reverse complement strand
ACACACACACACACACACACACACACACACACACACACACACACACACACACACACACACACACACACACAGTGTTACTTCCTGAATATGAAATGGAGAAAACATCAGTAGGACGTCACCGTGTCATTAAATGAAATAAGACGCTGATCTTCTGTCTGTTGACACGATCATGGAGTCTTCCTGTGTTCTTCTGCTCATCTTCCAAGGAACGTGTAATGGCGCTGCGTAGAACCTGACGTCAAAGTTAAACTAAAGCACTCACACTGGAGACTCCTTCTATAATCTATTAATTAAAATTCTTCTCATATGGGGCAAAAACAATCTTTTTAAGTGCTTGGATCAGCTTAGAGCGCAATAATCTGTTCCCTCCGAACAGTACATTCGTAATCAGTTCCATTTCTAGTCAGAATAAATGAGTGTTTTTGCACTGTCATGCTAAATCCATGATTAATGAGCGCTACCCGAATGTTGACCTCCAGTCCAACATCAGCTAATTTCCCAAGAGGCTTTGTGTCTGTCAGCTTTACCCTGGACTACTTTAGTACTGAGAATCTGGTTGAGCAGCTCAGAGTCTCAATTGATTGATTTTTCCTTTTTCTTTCTTTTTTTTGCTTTAATCTTACATTCTTCAAACTGAAATATTTTATTGCTGTTTTTGGTCCAAACATGTCTCATTAATTGTCTCCAGTCTGGCACATCTTGTATTATTTATTAACCATAATATAAGTGTGTTAAGAGAGACGGTACAGGCTTTTGATTTTAGGAAAAATTGCTTTTATTAGATGTCTTTTTTAAAACTACAACAATAGAAATATCCTAAATAGAAATGTTTGTTTTGTGCAGTCATTACGTCACATAAAAAAAAAAAAAAAAACCTTTAAGCCACGCCCACTCCATGTCCTACCTATGTAAACTGCCTGGCCAAAAAAAGTGACAAATTCCAAAAATTCATTAAATTCCGATTGCTCTGGAATAGGCTCAATCTGGACTCATCAGACCACATGACCTTTTTCCATCACTCCAAAGTCCAATCTTTATGCTCCCTAGCAAATTAAAGTCTTTTGTTCGTGTCTCACTAACAAGTGGTTTTCTTATGGACACACAGCTGTTTAGTCCCAATCATGAGAGTTCTCATCATGTATGTTAATGCTCTTATTGTCACTATTAAACACTCCATTCATGATTTTTCTCAACCTTCCACAAAGTCGGATGTTGAGCGCTACCCTTCCAGGTTTGAATAATGTGTTAAAATGTTTTTAACCCATTTTCAGTCATTTAATATCTTCTTACCCTGTGATGGATCGGCACCCTGTTCAGGGGGTACCCTGCCTCGTGCCCTAATTAAATTAAATTTTTTGTTTAATAACAAAAATGCTAAACACGTTTTACTAAACAGTTGAACATTATTAGATTAGAACTATATTTACACCAAAATTTCCAAGATGTTGGAATAATCACACAAATTTTAGTTTTAAGAGTGCACTAACGTTTCCTTAATCATTATTATCTTTAAAGATTAACGATCTCTTTAGAGTGTTTTTACAGCAAAATTAGTATTCTAATTTGAATAACATTAGGAAATCTTTTTATTTGCTTTAATAAGCATGGAAATTTAATTGACCAAAATGTAATTAGCATAATAAATTTTGTCCGGGGGCAGGAGCGGGGAGGGAGGGGGGGTCAGATTCTACATGCTGTTAATGAAATTTCTTTTTTATGAATCTCTCTCTCTCTTTCTCACTAAAAGCCACTAAAAACTAAATAAAACAGGTATTTTTAGCTCATGAGATGCAGAAGCAGCTGCTGTGTCCTGATCGATCTTGTTCTGACACCCAGCTGCTCAACTGATCCAATCTGTTCTCAACACACTCCACACTTACACAAAGATGAACATTTTTACATTACCATTTAGCATTACTTTTGATTACTGTAACACCTGAAGCAAGCTTTTACAGCTGTTAAGAAAAGAGCAATCCTAATACCATGTGTTCCTGAACACCACAGACATCAGAGCCAAATGCACACTAGCATCCAAGAACTGTAACCCTGATCTGTTTTAACCTTTTAATTTCCATATGATGCTCAGTAAGGAGCCCAACAGAGAATGCAAAATAATATCGGCAATCCAGCATCTTATACCTGGTGACCAGAACCTCCCCCAGGATAGAATATTTCCCCTGAACATCACTAGCTTGCATCATCATCATGATCCCAAACCTGAACCCAGAAGAATAAACCTGTACAGGGAACATTATTAAAATTCATAATTGTCCCCTTAGGAGCACTACGGTACATTTCTGGGGCATTAATTACACCTCTGGGGACAACTCGGTCCAAAACGAGTGTTTTCCCACAGTTACAAAGGACAGTAATGATCATTGTGCACACAGAGAGTTTCAACATGGCATTTAAAAATAAGAATAATCATGCTGAATTACTTGTTCATTCAATACTTTCATTATTTTCATTTAGCAAAGTGATTTGATAAAATTATAGGTTTCCGTGTCCGAGTGGTGCGGTGGTAAAGTGCTCGACCTATCATCCGGAGATCGTTGGTTTGAGTCCGGGATGATCTCGCAGCCGAGGGCCTAGAGAGAGCTGATTGGCCGAGTTCTCTCAGTGGGGTGGGATGGGAGGCACCAGTTGGCTGGTGCTACATAGTTTAGAGGGAAGGAAAAAATTATCTTCGACCCTCCCTGACTGCCTGGAAGTAGTAGCCTTAATGTTGGAGCCCCCTAGTGATGGGGAGGAATTGGACACTACTAAATTAAGGAGAAAAAAAAATTACAGGTTTCTAAAAGAACTTCATATGAGTTATGTTACTGAGGAGCAGCTTACTTTTCCTCACAAAATAATAATAATAATAATAATAATAATTAACAAAATTCCACTGTGACTTGATTATTTTTATTTTATTTTGGACAATTTTTTGCTCCCAACTTTGTGGGAAAAGTTTGGGGACGGCCACTTCCTGTTCCAACATGACTGCGCACCAGTGCACAAAGCAAGATCCATAAAGACATCAATGAGTAAGGTTAGTGTGGAAGAACTGAACAGAGTCCTGACCTCAGGAAAGTGGTGTGTGAGCCTTTACATTAGCACAGGCTGAAGCTAATCAGTGTATCTAAAAGACCTTTATTAGCTGAGGGCAGAATTCAGGGATCTGCCTGAGCACGTTTAGACACCCTAGATGTTCTTGCGTGGTCTGAAGTAATTAAAGCAAAGCTATCAAAAGACCAGGTCCCTGGAGAGCCGTGTGCTGTGACAGCTCACTAAACTCTTTGGCTAATTATCAACCTTCTTTACGAGCTGAATTGGTTCTCTAAGCGTCAGGAAAGCCCCGTGGGGTCGAGGTTCGAGATTTATATGAGGGAATTAACAGATATGAATTTCCACTTAGTCACAATGAGAGACTGCGGGAATAGAAAAGAGTCAAATGGGGCGATTAATTGTTTTATCCCGTCGGTAGCCTGACAGCTTTATTTATAGAAGCATTTCCTTGTTAGCTGCTCTAGCAATAATGGAGCATTGGTCATGCTTCAGACATGGGCTTTGTAGCAAAACACATTACGGGTTCAATGAAAAGAATAAAATGTCTGTTTGCACTCAAAATATTCATATCTGTATTGAGATTTAAACCTGAAGGGAGTTAGATGTGTTCATGTTTATGTGTTTTTATCAAAATCAAAAAGTGATGTGACAGTTCCTCAACCTCAGCTACGTCACTCAAGTTTCAATGCAACAGCATTTGAAAATAGTTGACACTACAGACTTTTTTTCTGTTGTGGGCGGAGCCTAGCTAAAGGTGAAATAACCCTCTGAACACGTTAACTAACACTGGATATACAAATATTGTTGGCTTGGAATAAAAGAAAACGCTTAAAATAAATACCCGTTTATGTGACAGTAAATTAAAGTGTAAACCTGAGTTTATACAGTAATGTGGGTTAACAGTGATAGCAGTCGGTAACCGTTCCATAATCAATCATCGGCCGAGTAAACTGATCAATAATCGATTAATAATCAGTTTAACAGCACAGTACAATGCTTCTTTAAATAAAAATTAAGGTGCATGTAAGTGCATTATGATAGGTGTTGGTCTGCATAAAGCTGGTAAAGTTTGTCACTCGCTGAGACTCTCATAAACCTCCTGCAGCCCCACTGAGCTAAACTGAGTTGCTTACAGTGTAATATAGTACAAGTTTGACTATTTTCTGTTATGGTTAACCGTATAGCCATAAGGCTACTTTCCAGTTAGCAGTGTATATAGTAACTAGTGTATCTAGTTTAGAACCATGTTGTAAACAAGTACAGTTATTGGCATTCTGTGCACTGGCATTTACACAGCCTGGGTGTGCAGGAAAAAAACATGTAACATAGCATGTTTTAGAAAATTTATTAAAATCGATTGCCATTTTTCATAATTGATAGCTTGAAATGCACAGGAACTCAACTGATCATTGACTATAATCGATAATCAACCCATCGTTACTGGTAGCACTAACCCACTCTTATTATCACTCGACAGAATGTTAGGTATGAAACATTTTTTTTGATACACACCCGTTTTCAGGCACTTAGAAAATTACAAGTGTCCTACAAAGATCACCAATTTCAGAGTATTGTTAGGTTGGCCTGATAAACCTTGAGACACGTTTTTAGACCAAAAGACACACTGAGCCACCACCGTCCATTAAAAAACAAACAAAAAGTTGTTTTACATTTCTTTTGCGTGGCGGTTGAAGCTGGTTTAGAATTAAACTTGAAGTTTGAGTCATTATACTGTACATTGGATTTGGGCTCTGACCAACATATTGCACGATGACATTTTTATTAGGTCATGTAGCATAAGGTGATGAAAGGTTTGCCCCCAGTGAGTTCTCTTAATTTATCTACTCTACAGTCACCCCTATGAAATATTTGCAATATTGGTCACATATTTAACATCCTGAAGATCCTGAGAAGCAGAAAGTCACATTAAAATTATTAATTACATAACTATGAAAAGTAAAGTGTTCATCAAGATATATGTTGTGCCATTAGCATGGATGCTAGCTAAAGCCATCTTGTGCATTTGCAAATTTTTTGCTCAACAAGAATCAGTGTAAACCTTGTAGATAAAATCCAATTTTGAAAAGTGAAACTTCCACATTGGTATGGAATTCCTGTTATTTTAAAGAAATAATCGTATATACAATATATTTGTTAGATACAGAATTTTAGATTATTTTGGTAAGAACCTGGAGTGCTAAATGGCTCTTTAATCCTCACTTTTCGTACGGCCGGTCTAGTGGCTTTGGCTGCAAAAACAACCTAATCACTCATTCACACACAAACACCATTAGCATGCTTTTATGAACCAAATGAACAAAAATGATCATAATTAACAAACCTCACACCACCCACCCAGTCAGACCCCTGACTCCTGGCATTTGTTCAAACACGTCTTTAGTAAGCTTTTCCAGGTCATATTTTTACTGCATGCTAGTTTTAACGAGTTAATGAGGGCTTGTTAACATCGTATCATATAACATCAGGGATCATTGTAGCATTTTCTTTTCTTCATGCACATTTCCTGCAAAAAATGCTAGCAGCCTAGCAAGTAAAATTCTTGAATATTGTCGAAACTTTCTATAATTTCTAAAAGAATAAGGCTAGAACAAATCAAGTACAAGATGATTAAGCTTATTTGTAATTAAACATTACTTAAATTGTAAGTGAAAAATTTGGACAGGTAATATTGCTAGATTTTAAGAAATTTACGAAGCAAAATTCTCTGCAAACAGAAGAAGACTTTTTTTGCTTGTAATTTTAGTAACAATTGACCAGAAAGAAACTTAAAATTCTATATTTGGTTAAACATATTTTAAGAAATTATAGATTAATTGGCTAAATAAAAAAAATATTTCGCCTGCTAAGATTTTCTCATTTCTAAACCGAAGCGTATCCACTAGAATTTCATAAAAATCCAACTGGAAAAAAAGTGCTAGTGTCCTCTGTTTTGCCCCTGAGTTTGTGTAAATTCGGATACAAGGGGACGCACTAATGCAAACCCCGATTCATCCACTTTAAATGGTAGTATAATCATGTTTATCTTGTGGGGTGTTGTGGGCATGGTTAAATGTGAATGCACCATCAATGCACTCTAAAATTAACTTCTGATTGTGCTTTATCAAAAGACACACTTGACTAAGAACATAGATACTTAAAGCTTTGTTTTTAACAAATTAAAACTGAGATTGAGATACATTCAACCCAACAGGACAATTTTTAAAAGGGCAAATTGATTAAATTTTTTTTTAACAAATTAATTTTATGACAATTTTATGCAAAGAAATACAAATAATTTAGGAACATTGTTTTAGCAAGTTTGAACAGAATATTTCCAAGATGCTTATATACCACAAACCGCTGTGTTCCATGGTTTGGTTGGATACAACCAGAGAGGTCAAAGGCAGCAAAGGTTAAAAAAATTTAATAAATTAGCTCAATAAGATAAATAGCAGCTTCACTCTATGGCGCTAATGCTGTAAAAAATAATAAAGATGATCTCCACATCACACCGGAGACTTGTCATCCTAAGCTGGTGTGATGTTTGTGTTGTGTGAATGGTGCGATTATATTATGTTTGTCACGGACAGGAAGAGATGTAATTAAAGCCACTCAGTATTTTCTTTATAAGAATGACATTAAGGAAAGAAGCAGTGGTTAAAGGTAGGATTCAGGTAGAAACCTTGCTCACACACACATAAGGCTTTGTTCTGGACTTGTTCCTGCCTGGTGTCTCTAATGATGTCCTTTAGAGTTGGCGTCCTACCGAGCACTGTCTGTGACGTCAGGTAGGTGAGTGGCAGGAGTCCTGCTGTTGCCATGGTTGTGCTTGCTTGCGGTGCGCCAGTGGTGGATGAACGACGGTGAAATAAAACCATAAAAGGAATGAATCGAGGTGGATAAAAACATACAGGAGAAGATTCCCTGTATATCAAGTTAAAAAATGAGCAACTGTATAAAGATAAACAAAAGTAAAAACATAATTATATGTTATAATAATAATTATTATTTAAAATCGAGTGTGAGGGTCAACCCTGACCATGTCTGACTGTATGGAAGCAAAATACTGAACAAGAATGTTTTATATCTGTCGCATCATATCTGTTTATTAAATACTAATGCATCATGAATACAAGTAGGAATGAAGATAAAAAGAATAAACCACTTACTGACCTGCAGTAATAAACAAATAATCCGCTTCAGGGTGGAAACTGTACTGTAACTACGTTTCTACATACCACACTGTTGTTAATGAGTTTCCTACAACAGAACCACAAATAGTGTTACATGTTAAAGCATGACTTGAGAACATGGTCAGTTTCTTACTCTGTAAGTCTCTTAATGAAGAAAAGACTTTCTATTGAAAAGAAATTCTATAGAACTATTATTTCTTAAAATGTCTGACATGGAACCCTATTTTTTGGGTTCTACATAGAACCTTTCATGGTTAGGGGAATCACTAAAACAAGGCCTTCAAGGCACCGTTCTTAGAACCTGTATATGAAAATCATATGTTTACATGAAATGAAACATTACTATGAATTTCTTCAGAGCTTAAATCAGGACAGGGGTAAGGGGCGTCTCCAGGATCTTGGACAAGAACATGGACAAGAACATGGACAAGAACATGGACCGGTTGTGAAGATGTTTCGAAAAAAAAAAAAAAAAAAAACTGGGAGAAATAATTGCTAAATTACACAAAAAACAAAACTCCATACCAAAACAATCGAGAATTTTCCAAACACACAGGGAATCAATTCTCTCCAGATGCACAGGCTTGGATATATTTATAGCTTGTTACTGTTCTAATTATGAATCGTGATGCATACAAGCAGGCACATTTCACTGCAGGGGATGGAATCTTATTAACTTTTTAAACCCTGTGTGATTGATAACGTAGGATGTGAAACAATCGTGTATAAATAGAGAAATCATAACACTGTCCTAACTTACCCTAGTAATTGTTAGACTTTGCTGTTGCTTCTTTTATTGACCATAAATATTGACTTTGTATATCGAGTGAGAATTAAGAAAAAAAGATTAGATATACAATACTGTGCAAAAGTCTTGACCCACCTCATTTCTTCATATAAAATGAAATTAAATCGATGTAGATTAAATGAAAGAAATTGGAACAAATGTTTTACTGTAACAGGCTGGAAAAAAAGTGCCTAAAGATACAATTTAAAACCTCATAAGCAGCGACCTCATTTCCCCTCTCGTCTGATCCAACCACTCAACATTCAGCATCACCAGTGTACTAATCACTGACCTGATCATCTGTTCATCATCTGCACCTGTTTCTTACTCGTTCATTCCTGATGTTAGATGCTTTTTATGCTTAAATGATTCATAGGTTACTTTAAACATTCCTTTGAAACTCCTCAGGTAAAAGGACTGGACTGATAGTCTTAAACTTTTCCACATTTCTTCAAATTGCAACAACAAATATAAATGTATTTTATTGGGATTTTATGTGACAGACCAACACAAAGTGGCACATCACTGTGAAGTGGTAGGAAAATGTTAAATGTTTTTTGTTTAAATTGTTTTACAATTAAAAAATCTGGAAAAGTGTGGCGAGCATTTGTATGCAGCCCCATTTACTCTGATACCCCTAACTAAAATCCAGTGAAACGAATTGGTTTCAGAAGTCACCTAATTAGTCAATAGTGTGTCCACCTGTGTGTTATTTTATTTTTTTAAAATCCCAAGCTTTGAACATCTCACAGAGCACGCTTCAATCCATCATCTAAACGGCACAATTGCAAACCTACCAAGACATGGGTGTCCACCTAAACTGACATTAAGCATTAATCAGAGAAGCAGCCAAGAGCCCCATGGTAACTCTGGAGGAGCTGCAGAGATCCACAGCTCAGGTGGTAGAATCTGTCCACAGGACAACTATGTGTCGTACATTCCACAAATCTGGCCTTTATGGAAGAGTGGCAAGAAGAAAGCCATTGTTGAAAGAAAGCCATAAAAAGTCCTTTTTGCAGTTTGTGACAAGCCATGTGGGGGACACAGTAAACATGTGGGGGACACAGTAAACATGTGGAAGAAAGTGCTCTGGTCAGATAAGACCAAAAGTGCACTTTTTGACCTTAATGCAAAACGTTACTGTATGTGTAGCATATTGGTGGCAGCATTATGTATTTAGTTGTGAAAGTGCGGAGCTGGTAGAGACACATGACAAAAGACTTGCAGCTGTAATTGCCATAAGACATGGTTCTACTCAAGGGAGCTGAACACAAATGCATGCTACACTTTTAAGATATTCATTTGAAAAAAAAAAAAAGTAAAACATTTTCAAAAGCCATTTATCATTTTCCTTTCACTTCGCAAGTATGTGCCAGTTTGTGTTGGTCCATTATATACAATCCCAATAAAATACATTACTGTTTGTGGTAGTAACATGACACAATGGCAAAAAGGAATAACAATACTTTACATTAGAAAATCAATTATGATTATTATTCTGTGCAGTAGCTGAGGAGAAACCTTGCTGTCTAAAGAGTCTGTTGTATTACAGTAACTAAAGCCCCAAATCTTCCTTTGGAGTGCCAGTGATACCGTCCTAATATCAGTACTAGAGTGATGAACACTAATTTGTACAGCAAGTTGAGTTCTTTAAAATGCAATTAACCTCTCATTACAGAACTTTAATTTGGAGCCTTAAGAAAGATACCGGGGAGTTATTTAAACCTTACAGCATCCTTTTATATTCATTCAGCGCACATATAATTCTCTCTAATAGGAATTTAAGATAGTTGTTGATTAAATTTTTTTGGAGATTCAGGCTCATTGCTATTTTGTAAACACCAAGAAGAGACTGTTTTGCCGTATTCGCCGTTCATTTCACTTATTGAGTGGCTTATTTCAATTAATTGCCCTCCGCCTGTACAACGCTGACAGTCTTTCTAGTTGTGAGCAGGATTTGGCAGCGATCATGTTGGTCCTCCCAGAGCTGACGAGGATGATAAACACGGAAAAGCTGTTCACTTTCTTGCCAAGAGGCGGAAAGTTTTCTCAGCTGTGTCATAGAATACAGTTGAGAGACAGTAAGAGGGAGGAGGGAGGATTACAGGATGTTAGGTTTTACTCACTTATAAGGGAATGATTTACTAAACAGCTTCGAACGTATAAACGACGCTGACTGAACAGCGTTTTCACTTTCGTGGTGAGACTTAACCATTGCTTAGTAACTCAGAAACTAAGGCAAATCAAGAACAAATAATAGCCTCCATAGAACATAAAAATACGTACAAGACAATGTAGTTGTTATACGTTTAAAGTTTAATGTACCTTCAGTTGTTAATTGTCAGTTGCCAGCTCCACCAATCGCAGTTAAGGAAGGATACTGTATGTGTTGGCGAAGCAAAATAACTGGTTAAATAAACAAACAAACTAACTGTTGATGATAAATGGTGTTTGTGGAACTGTTGTATTAAAGGAATATCATACTCGAGAAAATATCTGCATGGACACACTTTTACATTATCGTCGACTGTAAAACTCATAAAACACAGTGTTGTGTGAAAAGTTGACTTTTATTCTGAGAAACAGATAAATAATACATTGAAGACTCTTGTTCAAAAATAGCCATTTGTTGGTTTTTCACACAATAAATTATTTAAAACCTTATAGCAAAATAATCACCCATCTCTGGTACAACAATGCACACACTCGCTACACACAACTAACAATAGGTCCTGTATCAACGGTTATCAAATACAGAAATGTACTGAAATTAATTGAACATATTGAACAAATGACGCATGAATTATCATCACAGTCTATTTACAGCGGTTCACATGTGAGGTTTTTTTTTTGTTTTCCGCGGTAACAAATCCTCACGTTTTTAAAATTTTTTTTTTTAGAAATGCTCTGTCTATCAGAATATCCACCTGAGCTAGCAGTCCATGGGACTTGTGTTTCTGAAATTTACAACCACTTAAAAAATGGCGAAACAACAAAAAGTTTTTATATATTGCAGAGGGCTGAGAATACTGTATGTGCACGATACGTCCTTTAGAACCTGGTTTCTGACGTCCCTCTTTTTAGAGTGCTGCTCATGAACTCATCATGCTCAAAACTCAAATTATTGTGCGACCGTGAGATCATGAGCAGTTTCTCTTTTTTGGTGTAATCCCGCTTAATAGCTACTGGGGGCACCAGAAGCCTGTCCATCGGGTCTTCTTTATTCTCCAGTTTGGTGTAGCCTTTGCTGTTGCTGCGATCTAGCCTCGGCCAGCTGGGGTGCTTGCGCTGTTCTGGTTGTACAGTCAGCATGGTGGGACCTCGTTCCAGGTCTAACGACTTGGAGTGAGCCGAGAGCATATGGATAGAGTTATTAGAGCCAAAGTCTTTCCGGGCTGCTCCGGGAGAAAGGAATCGGCCACTGGTGGATCCAGGGGAAAGAGAGGATGGTGAAGCAAATGGAGATGAATTTTCGGGACATTCTGTTGCAGAGTTACTGCGGAACAACGCTGTACTGGGAGGCTTGAAGGCTTTTGATATATCTGGAATAGGTACAGTTAAGGATTCCATGGACGAAGGTATGGATCTGTCTCGTAGCTGCTCAGAGTCCTCAGTTATGTTGTCAATACCAGGCTCGTCAATCACGCAATTGTTCAGTTTGATGACAGGAAGTGTGAAGGCGCTAATGGAGGATGATACAATGGAGCGCGTCTGGCACTTCTTCAGATCTTTACGCTTGTCTTCCCAGTGACGTAAGCCTTCTGGTTGAAACCCGAATATCGATCTGGAACGTTCCCTGTATCCAGGCGACAACAAGCTCATCCCTCCTTCGCTCATTAGTCCTTCCTCATCTTCAGCTGAACTTGTGCGGCGGGACAGCCGTACATCACCGCCCATTCCAGAGAATGTCAGCAGCGTGTTAGCCGCTAGCCGCGAGGTGTACTGACTGTCCTGACCAAATGAGCGAATCTCATGATCAGAATAGGGACCTGTGTATGCCCCGTTCATACACTTCTGCTCTTGCAATCTTAAGCTGTGAATGTCTATGACTGTTGAGTACATGTCCCTCATGTGGATGACCTTTGTTTCTCGGTCCCTGTTCTCGTGTAAAATAGCATTTGCACAGATGAAGATGAATATCCCAATGCCCATTGTAAACGGCCCGAGCATCTTCATTTTCTCTGAGTGCAAGTGCTGCTCAAAGAACTGCGCCACCTTTCCTGTTTGCTCCTGCATGGCTTCCGCTTGCGTGTCATTCCCCGAGTGATTGCTCTCGGGTGATGTCTGGTGGTCCTTGTGAGGCCAGTACCCCAGAACAGCCATGGCAATACCGACCATCAAAATCAGGACTCCAAGGACTAGAAAGAAACCAGAGGCAGAATACAGGCGGATTTTCCCGCGCACCACAACGATATCCGTGCGAGGTTTTCTTTTCAGACGTTTCTTCTCAGGAGGTGGGACAGGTGACTGGCTGGGTAGATGATGCTGGGAACGGGCGGAGTCCTGCCTCTTCAGGGCTGCAAGGCCCGTGATTACACCCCCAGTCGCAATCATCGCTACGATGACAGACAGGCCTGGAAAAACAAACAAAGAACATACATTGAGATAAGTGAGATACTGTATCCTTGCTCACAGCCACCTCTTTGTCTTTGTTTAGACAGTACTAGTGTAGGCGTGTAGATGCATTAACCTTCGCGAAAGGGGTTTACGAAAGCACATAGACTCAGCCACCTTCATCTTGGCAGGAATTATGCCAGCTGTGCTATGAATTAGACCCACTGATTAAACCAAGACATAAAAAAACACACAAATTCATGGAAAATTGTGCATGTTTTTGTTGTGGTTGACAGAAAAAGGCAGTGGTGTAGCCGCTTAATTAGACGTTGCATTAAAGCAGCAGGAAACAGCAGAAATACACACATTTATAATGCAGCCCATATCCCGCCCTCATATCTCAGTTTCTTGTCTATAAATACTAGTTTGTCATTCTGCAAATTTAGCAACCCATCATAAACAGGAAATGGCACAAAGCCTGGCGATGTGAATGAAACAGCCGAGTGTAATGATAAGCCCTCTATCTCAGAGTGTACCAAATATATCTCTATGCCACCATTAAACCAAATATTGTCGCCTGTAATTGATTTCCAAGTTGAAAAAATATCTCAACACCTTGCTTGTCATGTCCAGATGGTGGATGGAATTAAATAGGAATATTTTTGCATCAATTTGAAGACAAGCTTGGCTTCAACACATTCCCAACCTACCCTTTTCTTTGAGGGCCACTATTTTGTAGACGTGATATATCGACATTGTAAGGGATCCGTTAGCAACAATCTTGCCTGCTGGGTCAGTCACTTCCTCAGTTACTGCTGGGCAATATGATGGTATAATAATGGCGTGACCATAAATTGCTACAAACACAACAGTAAGATGCTCTTATTATAAGCAACCGATTGTGACATGATTTTTTTTTTGTTATATTGCCCATCCCTTGTCCTCTTTATCTCACTCTTTACAAGAGGTACAAGATCGAGTCAAGTAGGCTTTTAATGTCATTTTAACCATATACAGTCGGGACCAAGGTGCGACATACATACAACAAAATTTACAACATAATGAACAAGAACTAATAGCTAACTAAGAAACTTAATTAGCTGACTAGCTGAGAAAAAATGGATTAACACTATGAATTTACAAAAAACTAAGTATCTTACAAAAAAACAACATAAACTTAACATAAATTACTAAGCTAACTAGCCAGCTAAGACACCCAATTAACTAACTAGCTGGGACAAAACAGATGAACTTTATACATTTACAATAAAACTAAAAAAAATTTGTTATAATAAAACTAAAAAAGCAACAAAGTTAACATCAATAAACAAGAAGCTAACTAAGACACCTAATTAGCTGACTAGCTTAGACAAAACAAATTAACACTATAAATTCATAACAAAACTAAGTACCTTAAAAACAAGACAAGAAGACAACATAAAAGTGCGTGTGTAAATGTGCAAGCAAGAGAGACAACACGACAAACAACATGACACAATCCAGTACAATCAAACACCAGTCAAATACAACCCGAGTCTCCTGTATTTTCCACACACACTCTGACAAGCAAGACTTGTTAAACACGACTTGAATACCAACTTCAACACTATGATTATTTGCCTTGTAGTGACAGTAAACATAACAGACAGGCCAGACAGCAGGGTGCATATTATTGTAGACCAGGGTGTACAGTGTACAGTGCCCATCACACAATGACCGAGCCGCTAATATAATCATCCCGAGTGCTGAAAGCTTAGACTTGTGGTCTGAATTGACAGTGATGGTTCTCAGAACAAAAGCTCAGGTTCCTGAAAAAATACACAAACATCATGGCATCTTCTATCGCATCTCCATCTCCATCCCACCCACACACAGACACACTGGACTATGACTTAAATAACTACAGCTGACATTTTCTGCGCTGTAATACTCATTCCCGCGTCTGTCTCGGTTCAACTTCGAACCCTAGATTCCCACTAGATAGCGATGTAGCAACAAGTGATTGTTCATTTTCAATGTATGTGTAATGCACAGAGCCACAGAGTCTGGTGACTGTGAACGAGCATGGAGGCAAGGTTTGCTCTATTCTGTGCAAAAGTGGTATGAGGTATTGAACAACTAACAGAAATGAGTGGTTCTAGTGATCCCTTGGACTAATCCTATGGTCCGGCATTTTTGAAGTTCTCCGGTCAAAACTGCCATTTCTACAGTATGTACAGCAAGTTTTTGTAGAAATCTGGAAAAAAAAAACTTATCTTAAGTTTATCTTGTCACAGACAACCTCTCAATCAATTTGTTAATGCAGTATAAAGACGTTTGGACGGATATGTTCGCTCGCTTTAATAATCTAACTTGAGAACGAAGCCAATAATTAGTGTGTCGTTTAATTTTTTGAAATCCTTAGCTTAAAGGTCCTATATTTCACCATTTCTTTAACATCTTAACACCGGTCTCAGTTGTCCCCCAAAGTGTATGTGTGTGCTATTGCGGAGCCACACGGTTGCAGAGAACAGCGAGTCAAGGAGCAAGTCAAGGGGAGGGGCTCTTCTTCTATCAAGTCACATTAGGAGGAAAATCTTCAAAGTTGGCTCATCATTTCAACCTTGGCGAATACAAACACTGAGAAAAGGACAAAAAGCACAGTCACACTAGAGTCCATCTGATCGTTTACACACGATAAAAAAGTGAATAAAGCGGAACCTTGGATTACGAGCATAATTCGTTCCCGGAAGTGGGCTCGTATTCCAAAACACTCGTAAACCAAATGTAATTTTCCCATAAGAAATAATGGAAACTCCAATTATTCATTCCACAGCCCAAAAAATTTATTAACACAAAATATGCTTGTAAAAATAAAACAAATTAACCTGCACTTTACATAAAAAAAAAAGTAAAAATAAATCCAGACAGATACGTGTTTCCATTTGTGCGTGCAGGCGCTGTGTGTGTGTGTGTGTGTGTGTGTGTGTGAAGCTAAAGTAAGGAGCCCCCCCACCTTGGAAAAATAAACAAGAAATCTCTCTAATGACACTCGATTAAGCGACACACTAACGGAATCACTGCTGTAAAGTAAAAATAAAACAAATTAACCTGCACTTTACATTTGAAAAGAATCGAGACAGAGCAGTGTTTCTGTGTAGAGGAGAGAGAAAGAGTGTGTGTTTGTGTGTGTGCGTGTGTCTGTGAAGGCAAAAGTAGGAGTGGTCTGTGTGTGTGTGTGTGTGTGTGGCACACAGACACAAAGAGCAGGCTGAGCCTTGAGCAGAAAGAGAAAATGGATCTTTAACCTCTCTAATGAGACTTGCTTTTGCTTTACACGCGCGCTGTACACGCACGCATACAGACACAAAATTAAATGTGTTTTACGCGCACACACGTGGTCACAGTGTTATAGTAAACAGTACACGCGTGCACGGATGTGCACCAGTGAGAGATACCAGTGATTACCAGTGATTATACCAGTGAGAGACGAGCACTACATGATACTCGGTACTCGTAAACCAAGACTTATTCGTTTTCCAAGTCAAAATGTATTAAAAATCTTTACTCGTCTTGTGTAACACTCACAAACCGCGTTACTCGCAATCCGAGGTTCCACTGTACTGGTGTCCTTTAAGGAGCAGACCGGAGACAAATTTCAAAGGACTCGTCCCTTGTGCTAGTGTGAATGAAGAATTAGATCAAAGCCGGATTTGTCCTCGGTGGAAGTCAGAATGAATTCTCTCTTTGTTTGCTGGAGAATTTCTACACTACATATTTTCTGCAACAAAACGACCCTGGTGAATTATCCACAAGGTCCTCACACACATACACACACACACACGCACACACACACAGAGGAGGAAAAGAGATACATCTGTTTCTACAAACACTCGTCACACTCTTGATTTTTTTCTTCGCTTAATTTCTTCGAATCTACATCGTCTCTCTGCTTCCTTCCTTCACTTGTTTTATCTCTGTCTAGTTGGCTTTCCCCTCCCCCGCCTCCCCCTGTCCTCGTCTCCTGGATCGAGAAAAGGTTTGCAGTGGAACGTGTTGCTGCTGTTTATCGATCCTCTGATTCGTTAGCGGAGCAAAATTAGCGGGGGATCCGGGAACGACTTCGACGGAATGCTTATGAGTTGCCTAGGCAACAAGTGCCAGCCTGGAGAAGTTTTTTTTGTTTGTTTGTTTGTTTCAAACAGGAGTGTGGGTGCACGACATGGTTGTAAATGTAGCACAAGCTCGAGAGGAAAAAAAAAAAAAAAAGATGATTACTGTCTGTTTACTGTTTATGCACGTCGGATTGTTTGCCTTCAGACGCTGATGTGTGGTTATTCAGAGAGACGACAATGCCAGACGTCATGATACAGGTTTACTTTATAGCCAGAAGTTGGCATGGCAAAATGTTCCTCTGTTTTGACTAAATCAGCTAATCTGACGCAGGACCAGCTGCGTTTCATTAAGCAGAAAGAGAGATTTCCAGACTTCAGGAATGATCCTTTTGTCGTGAATTCATGCCGAAGCACTTCTCCACTTGAGCCTCCTGAGAATTTCAATATGCAGATGACTTTAAGCTGACTTAGCAAGCTGCATTTCTTTAATATATTCCCAAACAATGTGTGTGTGTGAGAACGAAAAGAGAGAGAGAGAGATCCATGATCCTGGCATGCTGACAGGCGTTCTGACCCGAGGCGGTCCGCTTAATGCTTTAGCGCATGTCTGCCTGATAAAATCATCTCTGAAGGTGCCTGAGCGGTGGGAAGAACATTCTCACACACACACACACACACACACACACACACACACACACACACACACACACACACACACACACACACAC
>JAQQZT010000012.1:36127529-36138829 GCA_030068275.1 Clarias platycephalus | reverse complement strand
CCTCTCATCCCTCCCCCCTGAGAGAGCTCGGCCAATCAGCTCTCTCTAGGCCTCCGGCTGTGAGAGGTTACAGCATCGAACCAGCGATCTCCGGATGATAGGGCGAGCGCTTTACCACTGCGCCACTCGGCGGCCCATTGTTATATGTGCTTTTGATCTCTTTGTTTAATATAAATACACACCGCCCACAATTAACCATATATGGTAATTAGACTTTTTTTTAAAGATTGAATTAAAATTCAATAACGTTTCCAAGATTTACAGGATGATTTCCAAACAATTTGGTATTCATATATTAAACGAGACGCATCGTGCAGACGTGTTTGGATCTTCTGACCTCTTCCGTCCGTCTACGCGTCAGAACTACACCCAATCGATTAGCAGTGGTGTGGTCACTCTTGGTGTTCTTTGGCTCTCTCATATGGGCTGTTTTCACTTCCTAGCGGTCCATCGCCACACCCTTACAGTTTCCACATCGAGAACTTTGGGACAGTTTTTCCCTGAAACGTGTCGAGCTCCAGCTGGACAGCCTCCATGGAAACTTGGCGCTTTACAATCGACAAGTCAGACTTTCCACTCTGATAGAACTTGCAACAGAATTTAATTTCTTTGCGTTTCTCGAGAGTCATACCGATGCAAGCGCTCTAGCTGGAGAATGAATCTCTAAGAGCACAAATAAAAAAAAAACTTTTTCAAGGTCAAACCCCAGCACTCATCATTGGCAAGCGGTCAGTAGCGATCTTACCGCCTCACTGAGGGTCGGGATTTGTTTTTCAGTTTGAAATCAGTGCTTGGAAGTGTTGACGTTTCATCGAACAGCATGTTCTCTCTGTGTGTGTGTGTGTGTGTGTGTGTGTGTGTGTGTGTGTGTGTGTGTGTGTGTGTGTATGAGAGAGACACTGGGCTGGAATGGCTTCGGAGAGCTGTTCTTCCATGTAGGGGTGAAATCCTTACACACTTTTAATACACACCCACCCAAAGTCAAACATATCTAGACGTGAGTGTTTATGTCTGATAGCACGGCTCTGACTATCTGAGAATGACACACACACATTCCAGATTAAAGTAAATAAAGTACATTTAAAATAAAGTCTAGCCAGGAATGATTTTTTTTTTTGGCGATGAGGAAATATGCTAAGTAAAATCACTGCGTGTCAGAAGTCTGACGTGACAGACGTGAATCATATTAATACTATTAAGGCACAGGGGGGAAAAAAATCCCCATGATGGCACTTTTGATTCTTTCGCAAAAGAAACACACGGTTCTGATTGGCTGATCCTGTTTCTCATTAGCGCACCACGACACATCGGGTTGCACAGGTTTCTTTTATGCTATGAGCAAAATTCAGGCGATAAATATTGTAACTTCCTGATCATTCTGCAGATTTGAGAAAGTTTTAATCAATCTTTTTTAATAAACCCTTTCCGACCTGGTTATTCCAGTTGTGATAGAAAAGCTGATCTGCCAGCTGTTTTGCTATAAAACCACACTGCTTGTGAAGTTCTTGTAGGAAGTCCTGGTGTCACAATGAGGCTGAGGGTTCCCTCTTTCTCACTATGTCACAGAGCACTCGTTAAAATAACCTCAAAATAGAAATAGAGAAGATTTCCAAGGCGCTCCTCGTGAACAAACTCCCATATCTCAGGAACCGGAGTCGATACAGCAACAAACTTGGCTTCCAAATGGAGCTTACTGAACAAGGAATCAGAAAATATGAAGAGAAAATCACCCAAAATGTGACGTAAAACTTGATTTGATGTCATCGGTGATGTAGAACATGACGGTGGCCTTCACACACATTAGAAGCGATGATTATACACTTGATAGCTACAAACGTTTGCTTCAGTGTCGTCTTTATTTCCTTTGCTCATAAGAATAGCAGTTGTATCATGTTAGTTATTTTTTAGTGCCTAAATGTTGTTGATCATTAATACAAGCTTGGCACAGGTTTTATGCCTCCTGACACAACCCTCCCATTTTATCCAGGCTTGAGACCGACACTGTATCCACTCGGTGGGAATCAAACCCGGGCCTTCCGCATGGCAGGCGAAATACCCACCCCTGAGCCACCACGCCGGGCTTTTACTGTCTGTGCTTAAATATCGTTGTGGAATTCTATTGAGTACTTTTTATTGTGTAAGTGAGCCTTGTATTTTTTTTTGTATCCTGCCTGCCTGAAAGCTTCCCTTCACTTTTGAGAATTTCAATATTTTATTTTGTATCAATGCTTTTAAATAATTTATCCTAAATGTGGTTTGTGTAAGATGTTAAGGTTGAAGGCTTTGATGTGTAGCTAAAAATGCAACAATTTACTTTGATCCACTCGAACGACCAGAGTACAGCTGTGATTTAACTCTTCTTTCAACCACTTTGACTCCTCGCTGTGACATTTTCTCCACATTTGTTTGGTGCTAAATTACTAGTTTTTCCTAAGTGAACAATTTCATAAAGTGCACACACACACACACACGAACATGTGTGCTCACCTGGTTTTATTTCCAGTTGTGCACAGAAAGGTCAACAGCAGACACGCACTCTACGAATCGAATGATGGGATCCAGAATGGTTGGTCTCCATGGCGACGGCTGCTCCGGTTGCCGTGGCACTCGCACCATCCAAACGTGGGTTTTTTTTTTTTCATGCATCAGGCTGATTTACCCAACTAAAGACATTTTACCTACCAAAAGGACATGATCAATACAGAACAATATTGTCACGGTTGTAAGCCTCACACCCTTTTCTCCCTCCACGTGCTCTATTATTTCCACGGAAACGTTAATAAACTGCATTTAGATGAAATATTCAGTGGATCCTGATCCTGCATTCGAGTCAGGTCTTTGAGATTAAAGTTTAATGATGCGTTTAAAACCCCAAGGTGTGTCTACTTAGACTCACCGGAGCGCCATCGTTAATTTCAGAAACGGCACGATTAAAATATATTACTGTTAAAACATTTTTAGAGAGAGAAAGACAGATGGAACAATATATGTTCAATAAGAATATTCAGATGAAGCTCAATCCTGCTTCCTTACAATAAAACTCGAATTAAATGAACGAGAAATACCCAAGGGGAAATGAAGCTATACTGTATTATAATGTTTAGATATTATAATTTCTCCTATTTATGGAACGTTTATTTATTCATAGGCGAGAGGAATCCTCTCTGGTGTCATTTCCATAAATATTCAGCTTTCAAAGAAATAAATAGGTCAAACTGAGTTGCTGATTTCCATCAGCCTGTCAGTGGAAATGCACTTCCATTACCCTGAGCACAGAGTGATTTTATAATGACAGCTCGGGAATCGTCTCACTTTTTTAATCCTCCTCCATAATCTTAGTGTCACAAAAATTTTGCTGGGCTTTTTCTATTTTTTTTTCCTTTTTTCTTTTTAAACTGAACCATTTGAGAGAAGTTTGCGTTCCAGTGGTTTGTTTATGGAAACAGATCAGGAATGTAATGCCGAGAGGCCGCGTGCATCCACTGTGACGACGAAGCACAAAAAAGTGGAAGATTAAATCAGATTTGAGTAAATTACTGCCATGTGCCTTTACTAATGCGTTACTAATGCATTGTGCTGCAGTGAACCGCCTTCTGTGCTTCGGTTAAACATGAACAATCGACTTAGGGTTGAGATGCACGCCTGTTATGTTTTTTTCTGTGGCTAAAGTCGGCCCACGATGAAGTCATAAAGTTCCGTCATTAGGAGCTCAATGAAAGCAAGAAGCTTGTTACCGAGTCTTCGTCCACGTCAAGGGTGAATTCTTTAGACCCAATCGGAGTAAAAAGACGTGATCGCTGATATAAAGAGGTTTTCTGTAAGGAGACTTTGATCTTTCTTCATTTTTGGCCTTATTAGCCTTTAAAAAATGTTTTTAAGCATTTCTGATGTTTTCATCGTGCAAGTACTGTTCTTTAAATTTTGTTAAATATTCCTTCTTAAAATCGCTCGAAATTCGACTTTTAATATGACAAAAATCAACAGCTATTGATCACAAAAACGTTTCTCTAAGCAATGGTCTGTGAAGGTACGGCGATACACTTATTCTTCTTAATAATTTACAATAAGTAGATAAATACGTTTTCAGTTTTCTATTTTGGAATCAAAGTTAAAATTATGTTTTGTATGATGACATTTTAAAAATGTATTTTAAGTGTAATTTTAAATTGTACTTCAAATTTTTAAATCAGACTAATAAAACAAAGCCACAAGGTTCCGATAATTGTAAAGAAATCAGTTTATCTCAGTCTTATTCATTGATCAGCGTTGTGATTAAAATTTTCATTTTTCAGCATCGAAGTTTGGGAACGGCTGGATAAGGTCACAGCCTTCAGAGGGTAATTAATAAACATTAGTGCCCCTGGGTGAGGCATTTCGGAGTTACAGTAGGTGGGATAATTTCACTGCGTTTATCCTAGACACGTGTATCTGTAATGGCTCTACACAAAGTTTAAAAGATTTTCTTCAAAAAAATCTTTCAGTGGAAAAAAAAGAACTTTTTCAAAACAATAAACTGTAATTTCACAGGCGAGTTTTTTTTCTTCTTCTTTTTTTGCCGTCATGCTTCCTCTGAAGCGAATCATGAGTCATGACAGACATGCTGGGTAATAACTCCAAAGGGGTTTAGAAAATGCTGGAACCGGCAGGATTTAGCTGCACCATTAGGTTCCTTTTAGCAAACCAAGAGGATTTAGCGCAGTGCTCTTCACTATAAAGCTACTTGAACCGTCATGGTTCGCAAAAAAACGAAGTCTTTAACCCACGGCAAAACAAGTTCAGTCATGTAGAGAGGGGAGGATTTAACTCGAGCAGTGTATTGTGGTTTACCGCAGGGAGTACAATCATTAAACTCCTACATTAAATTCACTTGAGAAAGTCTTTAATTATTCTGCACACATTACTGTATGGCTCTTGCCTTGGAACAGGAAGCAAGGACGGCATGATCCGGGTGAGAAAAGGCTGTGAAAAACTCTTCGCCATCATTGGGCCATTAGGGTGTGAATGCTAACATGTCCAAAAGCGCTGATTTCAAAGGCGTAAAAGTGATTGACATTTACAGAAGTCAGTATGATGATGAGACTCTTAGCCGCAGTAAAGCATTTGATGCTTGCAATAAGCAAGTACGTCCGTGCATTTCGATCTCGGCCGAGATGGCTCGGAGTTCACTGCAGTCGTTCCCGGGAACATCAAAGCCAAAAAGTCAAAGTCAACTTTATGGTCGATTCTGCTACATGTACAGCGCATACATATAGAGAATTGACATTACGTTACTCTTAATCCCCTTACAAACTACACTAAGTAAAAAAAAAACTAAAAAATCCCTTAAATAACACAAATTTCAACTTAAAACATTTAACACCTGATCCATGCAAATCAACTGATAACTTGTTGCTGACTTGCAGAAGAGACGGATCTGTATGTGGGAACCGTACACACAATCATCAGCACCACTTGCACGTTACAGGAACTCGGCTGGGAGTTATCGCCACACCCCCGCACAGTCCTGACTGCGGCTCCAAGCCATTTCAGCAAGGAGTTCCTGAGAGAACTAATGCTTCACGTCTCAGGCCAGCGTTGGAGCCTTGAAGCAGGCGGTCCGATCATGAGAAAACGCTCTACCTTGATGGTATCGAAGCACTAGTGGCTTCATTGTAGCAGGGGATCATATAGAACAATAAAGGGAGTTTTCACTCTCAGAACTGTGCTCTGTTATTCGGCACAATTAAATGTCCTGTTTTGACTTGAACGCTCATCGTAAATAATTACAAGTAGCTGAGATGGATAAATCAAAGGAAAGACTTTTTAAATGCAGAAAATATAAACCGCTTACATCTTCCACAAAGTACTTGCAAAATACGCTCGTTTTGGCGGACTATTACTTTTTCTTCTTCTTTTGATTTCATGAGTGGTTGGTGCAATACTGCCTCCTACTGGACTGGAGTGTGGAGCAGAATACTGGCTGGAAAAAAAACGGATTATTGCTTTGTACGAGATTGACATTTTAACAATCAACACCACACGTCATACAGCATTTCAGTGTTTATTAGATAATTTCAGTAGTTTTTAACTACAAGCACTTTTAGTACACAATAAGCACACGTGCTAACTGATCAAATCGGCAAAAATAAAATCACATTGAATCAACAGTCTACCTTTGGTTGTCGTGTCCAACAAGTTCTGTAAAGATTCTTTTATCACGGCTTCTTTTTTTTTTTTTTTTAAATCTATTTCATCTGCAGCAAACGGATTTACAGAGTGTGTTATCCTTGACCTTTTAGTCAGCGCATTTGTTCACCTTTAGCTGAAGGTGACAGACAGTGGAGAGAGGCTTCTGCCCCAGTCGTCCGTCGCGATGATCTCATTTACACACACTACGCACACACACACGACCTTCACGGAGTAAAGCCTTGCTGGAGGAGCCCTGCAGATCCCAGGAGATGAGCCCTGTCTCCTGTAACTACACACGCTCCAGTGTAAGTCACTGAATGATTCAGAGCACTGACTGAATAATCTGCTTTAAAATGAAGAACTGAATAATAAACTGGAGATGGAGAGAGATTTTTTTTACCTGAACGCTCAGACATTGAACATTCCATGCAGCATTTGTGCAACACTTGGAGAAAACACCTCACACCAAATAAATACACTAAGTAAACAATGATAGAGCAGAGAAAGAAGAATCGCAGCACTCAGCCTACACTGCTCTGAAAAAAAAAAAAAAAAAAAACGAGAAAAATAAAAGCGGGATTTAAAAATAGCACACGTCTCGGGGGCGAATCAAAAACAACTTATCTTTAATAATGTTACTGGCCAGTCTGGGTTGGAGAACAGAGACGGCCACGATACACACTCCACACACGGGCATAGCTGCCAAAAAAAAAAAAAATAGAAAAGAACAAAGCTTCTGCCATTCCAATCGAGTCTCTCTGTTCAAGCCTTATTTATACCAGCTGCATTATTTATAGTGATATTGATGATAATAACAGGTGATATTCGGCTAGACGTTCATCTCTAAATATGGAATCTGGTGCTTCCTTTAAGAGCAGGTTTAAAGATTCGATTTAACCAGGAAAGGACAATATTGGAATTACACTGCCCACACACCCACACACTTCACACACACACATACATCAAATGAGTTTTTCAGATAGAAAGGGACACTAAATGCATGACTCATTTGAAGTGTGTTTGGGCTGCAGGGGCAGATGAGAGGAGATAAAAATCCATCTCTGTCCTCTTGCTCTCCCTCTCTCTGTTCATCATCGTAATTATTGTCCCTGCTACCATGTTGGAAGTTTGCCGACATATCTTCAGGACAGAGGGGATTTATTTATTTTTTATCAAGACAGAAGGGAAAAAACGAAGCTGTGAGGGAGAAGGAGGCGTTCAGGGCTGTTAAGTGACGTTACACAAGCATAAATGGATAAAAACTTTGTACGATCACTTTGTATGATCTATGATGTGGAATAAGGGAAATAAAGTGTGTTAATAGAGAAAGAGTAACTCAGCTTCTTTACATCAATCGATCATAGTTTGCTCGGATGTCTGGAGAGTTTGAAAGCTGATGCATTTATCAAAAGTGTTCAAAATGAAAAATTTCACATTTTTAAATGAATAATTTAGCTACTTTAAGAAACCTTACAAATCATACTAATGCGCCAGATGTACAGTACTACACTGGACTAAACTCTATGCTGTTGTTAAGCGGAATGCGACAAAGCTCAACAATCGAGTGCAAAACGCTACAAAGAAGGACCCTCCAAAGATGGAAACTTTGAGGTAGTTTCCATCCCCTATATCTATGTCATTTCTCTTATACATTTCTCAAGATTCTATAAACTTCAGAGTGCATTCAGTTTTCTTTACAGAATGTTTCTTTTTAACCCAATGCTTTTCTTTAGCGAAGAAATGCTTTCCATCACTGAATGTTAACATCAACATCAAAGTTCACCGCAATTTCACCGTTTTTGTTTTGACCCCAGCATGAACATTATGCTTAGAAACATTACAACGTGAACTGAGTGAACATTCCTGAAAATGTCCTGATAATTGTGTAATTAAAAACAGTACTAAAAACATGATGTGCATAAAAATAAAAAGGAGTGCAGCTCCAGCAAAGCGACTAAAAGAAATCTGGAAATGATCTCCATATTTTGCAAGAGCTACTTCTGTCTACTTGAAGAACACACACACACACACACACACACACACACACACACACACACACACACACACAAAGCAATGATTATGTGCAGTTTTTCAGTGCATCTGGCTTTCATTACATAAAACCCACATTAGGGGAAAAAAGCTGGTGTGCTTTGTAGTGCTTCACCATAACAATCATCATCATCATCATCTTCTTCATTATGTTCGCCATTAGATTTGTTCGAGTTTTGAAATTATGCTCACATCACTCACGAGTTACATTCTCAACTCGTAATCACAGTTCGCCATTCCGCTTTCTGACACAGATTATCGCCATGTCACTGTTCAAAAGTCACAAACAAACCATCGAGGTCAACAGAGGTCAGAGTTCGTTGCAGGCAGACTTTTCGGCAGTCTTGAACATCAGGATGGAGTTGAAGATCTTGAGAGCCGGGCCAAGTTTTATGCTCAGAATCTTCACCAGGTCGGTCTGGGTGAGCAGCAGGAACGCCTCGCCGTCAATTTGCTAAAAGGAAACAAGATATTCACGATTCGGACATTTGTCAAAGTCGATGATTCAGCCAAATCAATCATGTCTTGGTGTATCCAAATACATTTAGGAATAGAGTCAATCATGAAAGTATTTCGCTGATCATCTGCAAGGCTTCAGACGTCTCATTGAATGATAAAAAAAAAAAAACCTTGTTAGAAAAACACAATTTAAAATCCAACAGAAGAATCTGAAGCTCCCCCTGAAACTTTCTGGAAATGGGTGTGTTATTAAACACCATGTTCTGAACTTCAAACTCAGAAACAAAACACTCAAACTTCAGAAAACAAAAGGTAAACCTTATAATATATCATACATAGTGATGAACCCAGAGACTGGTAAAACTAAACATCCCTGATAAACGGAACCAAATACAGCGGTACCTCAGCACATGAACACCCAGCCTTAAGAATATTCGATTTAAGAACTGAAATGTGCCTTGGCATGTGAAGCATTTGCGGCAAACAAGGCTGTATTTTAAAGCAATCATAAATGAAGGTTATAATAATTATCATTATTATTATTAATATTATTTGTCACATGTACCTTACAGCACAGTGGAATGATTTTTTTTCCGCATATCCCAGTAAGGAAGCTATGGTCAGAGTGGAGGCCCAACACCCCTGGAGCAGATAGGGTTAAGGGCCTTGCTCAAAGGGCTCAACAGTAGCACCTTGGCAGTAACCCACAGATTGAGCTGGTACCTGCCCCATGCCTCCAAATATGATTATAGTTTTGGAGGTTTGTAAAATAGATAAATTTAGGTTAGAATGGATTACCTGCATTTACATAATTTCACAATATAAAAGTTCGCCTTAAGAACTCACCTCTGGAACAGAATAAATTTGTATGCCGAGGTACCACTATAGGGTTCTCTAGAAGAAAAAAAAAACCTACTGTTGTATATTTCTCTATAGAATATTTGCCTTATTAAAGAATTCCACATAAAATCTTTAAATATACTTTTGTTTTGTTGAAAGGTCTTTGTAGCTTAAAGGGTTTCTACTTGGAAACCTAAGAACCAAATTCAAAGAACCTCTTAGATTACAGGTTCTTAGCTTCTACATAGGAATTTCTAAAAGTGAGGTTAGAAATTCCTATAAGTTAATAAGGTCTGTAGGTTCTATGAGGTGTGTTCAAGTCAAGCTTGGTCCTCTGGTGATTTTCTGATAAATGAGGGTGTAAATGCGATTGACACTTACAGAAGACTTCAAGGATTATGAAGTCACAGTATGGTGATGAGACCATCAGTGATGAGACCATCACTCTTAGCCACAGTAAACATTTGTATAGTGCAAATATTTTGAAAAAAGGCAGAACGTCTGTGAATACTGATCCTGGCTGAGTCGTTCCTGTAAACCTTCAGCGAGAAGAACACCTGATCCTTGAAAACTTATGGATAACTTGTTGCCATCTTGTGAAAAAGATGCATCTGTCTATGGAAACACAATTGTTTACTAACCCCAATTGCAGTTACAGGAACTCGGCTAGGAGTTATTGGCACATCCTCCCTGCAGAGTCCCCACCTTGCCATTTCTACATTTTTGGGCCATTAAAGGAGTTCCTAGAAGGCCAGTGTTTCAGAAATGAATAAGGCAGTATAACCGAGGCTCTGGCACACTAAGAAAACTTTCCGCCTTGATGGTGTCCAAGCACTAGTGAAACACTGGGATAAGTGCATGAGTGTAACAGGGGATTATATAGAGAAATACAGGACGTTTTTACTCTCAGAACTGTGTTCTGTCAATTTGCACAATCAAAAGTCCCAGTTTGACTTGAACACCCCTGTACATAGAAAGTTTAAGGGCTTTCTAAGTTAATCAAGCTGTGTATTACAACTCTCAGATGAGCAACAAAACTTGATTGAGAAACAAGTCTACTTGCCAAAACTCTATAATATTATTTTTTGCCAATCTTTCAAGATTCATAAATAGTAGCACAGATGCAAGAGGTTTTTCAACACTAATCCAGCTCGAGGATTAAGGCAGACTGTTATTTCTTCAAGGATTTCAGATTGAAGTGTCGGTCATGCTGCTTCAAGCACAGCATAATTGTGGTTCTGGGTGAAGTGCAAATCATTACCTCCTCCCTGAATGTGTGTACTTGCTCCTTACATCCCGGGAGTCCCTGAATAAACTCAGTCACCTGTGGAGTGACAAAAAAAAGTCACAAGAGACTGCAGGTGATTATTGACAGAACATACAGTTGGAGTTAAACAAAAAAAATAAAATAATGCACTCTCTTTTTAAATCAAAAGCTGTGCAGACACTGATATGAACACTGCAGAGACTGGCAAGGAATTATGACGTTTATGGACATATGTTGGGTTATTAAGGGTTTGGATTAGGCACCATGCTGAGTCCAATGCCGACTTACATAAGTGTTTTAAGTTTCCTATCCTTACACTGGTTGACTACCTCACTAACTAGTACTATCAGTCAAACACTGGTACTGTACCACCAGTCAAACACTGGTACTGTACCATCAGTCAAACACTGGTACTGTACCATCAGTCAAACACTGGTACTGTACCACCAGTCAAACACTGGTACTGTACCATCAGTCAAACACTGGTACTGTACCATCAGTCAAACGCTGGTACCAT
>JAQQZT010000012.1:36103196-36127429 GCA_030068275.1 Clarias platycephalus | reverse complement strand
GTCAGTCAAACACTACAGTGGTACCGTCAGTCAAACACTGGTACCGTCAGTCAAACACTGGTACCGTCAGTCAAACAATGAGATGGTAACATCTGTCAGGAACTTCCTTCACAAGTTATTTAAAGAGTTAAAGGCTCTTGGCTTCCTAAAGCAGCTGTGCTTAACAGCCTATATGAAAGATAAGTCCTCTATTATAAAGTTCCAACTGAAAGAAGAAAGAAACATTTTTTTAATCTAACCAAACTTATCTTTAATTATTTAAAATCAGTTTACAACAAACAAAATATAAGATCATTAATCTTATTTCTAGTCAAATGTTACTAAAATTGTGAACAAAAACCTTCCAAATTCCAAAAACTAGCTAAATTATCTGCCAACAGAAGGCGGCATTTCTGTTTAAAACCTTGTTCATACCTGAGGTTAAAAATCTTCCATTTGGTTTGCTGTAATCTTATTTTAAGAAACTGTAGATAGTTGTAACTAAATTCAGGATATTTTAGATACTTACTAAGCTATGTCTATATATTTTTGTCTGCAGTGAGGATACTCTGGGTAGGTGACGCTTCTTAGTTTCCCAAAGGGATTCTCCTGGAAATCTTTTTGAAAGGAAAGTCCTCTTTTGAAAAGTTCCACATACAATCCTTTAAAGGAAGTCCAGAAGCCCTTCGGGTAGTTTAACATTTTATCGTTACTCAAAATGTCCTGCTAGGAAATTTCCCTAAAAAGAAAACACCATTTGTGCAGTGTTTTACCAAATAGCCTATTATTATTTATAGCATATATTATTTGAGATGTTTTTGTCTTAGCTTCCTAAAAGCGCTATAGAGTATGAAAGGAAAAACCTCTGCAGTAAAGTTCCACATGTAATCCTTCACAGATTACTGGAATAGTTTAAAGTTCTTGGCTTCCTAAATCAGTTGAAAAGAGACTTCCACCTGAGCTCCTCCAGGGTCCTCTGGGTATTTAAAGGTTTTAAGTTTCCCAAAGAGGTTCTACAAGAAATTCTCTCTAAGAGAGAGTTGTGTGCAATAGTCAAGCAAATAACCTTGCAATTTATTTTCCACTAGTATCCAGTTCATAGCTTTCTAAAGGGTGTCTACACGAAGCTCTGTCTCTGAAATCAAAGACAAAAGATTATACTGCGTTGATGATCGTTCTAGAGGTACTGAAAACCACAAGAGCCATTCTTCCCAGATTTCTACAGTACTACAATGTTGAGATAATTAAGTATGACATGTAAGGTAAGCTAGTACCCAAAGTTCCAATCTGACCTGCTCTACACTCCAGGTGGTTACTTTGCTGGCCGTGATGCCCGCCACTGATGGAAGGAGTTTACTGTGTTGGTCCCAGCAGGGAGGCATGCTGGGAGAAGGGATGGAGCATGGCATAAATACAGACTGATGAAGGGCCTGCTGCAGAGTCAGCTCTAAACACAAGAGAGAGAGAGAGAGAGAGAGAGAGAGAGAGAGACAGGAATGTAAATTAGAGCCAAGGCAAATTAATATTTAAGTACCAATTGGTTCGTTTCAGTTATGAAATCTGATTGGAAGAGCTCCTCCTGCTTTACAGTATGCTGCTTAGCAATCAAAGTTTCGAACTAACAAGCTCAATAAATTTACATTGGAATTATTATTTATACACACATTTATTATTCATTTGTGGTGGTTTAGGTTGAGATTGAGGTTAGGTTCTATACATAGTGCTTTCACAGTGGAGGAGGCGTCTACAACGAAATGCGATGAAGGATCGAAAGAAAAAATTCTTTTAAACATATTCCTCTTTCAGTAAATCTTCTAAATCCAAGCAGGCACGTAACTGAAATGAGATCCCATAGAGAACGCCAAGCGTAAGTTTGGTCAGGTCTCTGCATTTCATTAAAATCTTACACTCATCATCATGTCTTTAATTAGCGACAGCAGCGCTGACCCTGTCCGCCGAGGACAAGCTGACAGTCCTGCTCATCACGGCTCATCACCACAGTCTGAACCTCTTCCGGTTTTTAAAATACAGATTTCTTCCTCACTGTGGGATTCTCACTCCGTCTTGCAGACTCGCTAATTAATTCAGCGTTTGGAAATATGTGCTAATGAGAACATCGAGGCACGTGTTCCTTTAGCGGAGAAGGTGTTTCGGTGATCTCACGGGAAGGTATGGAGATGTGTAGCAACGTCGTCTGACTCACACACACACACACACACACACACACACACACACACACACAACCTCTCAAAAACATCAAGACCTGATTTCGAGCTGCTTTACAAGGTTTCGCGTCGCATCACGCGTCTGACTGCCAAAGCTGCCGATCTCTGTGGCTGGATTTATGAAAGCAATTTTGTCGTGTCACTCTCGCTGTGCTCTGCCGTTCACAAAATGAAGTGGTTTATTAGCCTGACTTCAGTGACGGCTCGCTCAGTTCGAACTGGGAGCCGGGAATGAAAAGCTGTCTGTGTTACAGGCTCTAGGTCGGCACCGAACCTTAACCTTACTCTCTCGTCTTAATTCTGTATTAAAAGTACACTCACACCACACACACAGCTTTACAGAGTAAAAAAAAAAAAAGACTCCTTCAATAACTGTTAAATGATCAAATCGTCCCAGAAAACTCCATGTGTGATCACGTCATTGAGCTGTTGCTATAGAAACAATAAGGTTTGTGAATTATATGAAGCTGTGACATGCAGGTTTTTCCCCTTAAACACGGTCTACGCTGGCTTTACACTCATAATATTGACACTTCATACAGTCATTCAGAACATGCATGTCAGGATGCCAATGCGCACCAACACACACTGCAGAGAGAAGGAATGCAGGGTGTGTGTGCGCGTGTTAAAAGGATGAATGACGTTTGACAAATCTAAGGGTACTGGTTTTGGAGAGCACTCGTCTTTTTATGCCTTTGATTCAGTCTGAGGTTCTTTAGAGTCACTGCTGTGTGATCGATCAGAGGAGTGTTTGAATGAGAGAGAGAGAGAGAGATTGGTACAATGGATTAAAGACTGATATATCTATTGCATGAGCCAGATTCCTAAAAGACGTACAACATACGTTCAAGTCAAACTGGGACTTGTAATGAAATTCCTGGAAAACATCTGTATGTCTGATCCCAGCTGAAGTGGCTCAGAGCCCACTGCAGTCATTCCGGATCTGGAATGGTAGCTAGCGGAAGAGACGAGTCACATTCCAGGAACTCGGCCGGGAGTTATTGCCCCATTCCCCATACAGTCATGACCACATGTTTGGAAACACCATTAAAGGAGTTCCTGGGAGGCCAGTATTTGAGACGTGAAGCAGGCAGTGTGATCATGGGTCTGGTGTACTGAGAAAACTTTCTAACCTTGCTGGTAGTGAAACACTGGGATAAGTGCTTTACGAGGGAAAAATTGAAAATATTTACCAAAATTATTACGTTCATAAACATTTCTTCTTGTTTAAAAAACCTGCAGTATAGTTCCTCATGGTGCGACTAGAGGGTCAAAACCATGGAGAAGCCGTTGTGGAATGCTAATGAAGGGGGTTCGCCTTCTTCATGACAACACATCAGGCCATTCAGCTCAACGAACGGTGAAACCTGCGGGCGACTTGGGGAAAGTAAACAGGGTGGGTAAATTCTGCCTGATGCCGCTTATTCCCCCGATCTCTCACCCAGTGACTGCTTCCTTCCAGGCATTACCGAGGTAGAACTTTTCCACAAGAGCCAAAAAGAACACTCCGCACCAGATCATTCATCGTTTGGAGAAGTGTGGACGATATGTAGAGAAGCACTAGGGCTCACGACCAATTTTTGCTGGGGATTAGATCAAGAAATAAACGGAGGTTTTTTACTCTCATAAGCATCTTCTGCTATTCTGCACAATCCAAAGTCCCGCTTGAAAGTGTGATGTGAAGTCCGAGGTCATCATGACCAAAAATTGCTAATAAAGAAACCACAACCGAATAGAATTTACACTAAATCGTCCACAACACATTCACTAACATCATGCAATTCCACCACTCGCAACTCTTTAACTTTAATATAAAAAATGAAATAGCAAGTTTCACCCCGGAGGAGGACCGCGTAAGACTTTCCCACTCCGTCGATTTAATGTCTCGTTAGTAAGCTTTGCTTGTTCCAGGAAACTGAATGTTTCAGCCTACTGTGCTCTCCACTTGCTCAACCAGATTGTGCAGGGCAACGGAGGGAAAGTTTTAGTTGAGAATTTAGCACGCTTTCGAGGCGCTCCGCTGCTGGGTTTTAATGAGCTGCAGCGTGGAGGTTTGAATACGATCTTCAGTCTCATTACAAGGCTCGAGTCTTAACCTCAGAGGACGAGGAGAAACACATCCATGAAGACACAGAGGACAGGACATAAAAAGATACACAGCACAAAGGAGAGCGGGTGGCGTGCCTGTTAGGACATGAAAGCATGATAGTTCAAACAAAGAAATTGCTTTTGCATGCTTCTGGTTTTCCCTGTCGATCTGTATGATGTGCTATCCCATGTAAAAAGATATTTAGTGCTCTCCTCCTAGCGTGGTTATCCGCCATCGCGCGAGCAGCTGGATGTGTCTTAAACCTAGCGAGTGCTAGCGTCACACTCCTGAATTCTAAAACTGATCTGTTGTCCATAAGGAGATATCTAACATTTACGGAAGGAGTCTCCAGTGTTAAGAAAGAAACTGAGATACAGTATGAAGACTCACCATCGGTAATATTAGGTAGAAATCTGTTCCCTTTTTGTTACCTTTTGTCTCCGCAACAGACGACTCCTCGCTCTCCGCTTCCTCTTCCTGTGGTTTCTCCTCTACTTGTTTCACCTTACATGGCCTCCCGACCCTGACACGGGACACAGTTATTATATGAATGTAGATAATCCTTTGCTGATTTCCTATTACAAACATTCAGTATTCAACAGAAAAGACAATCGTAAGATGCCCTCATCGTGCAGGTCTTTCAAAAAGCCATAAACAAGAAAAATTCGTATTCGCCATGATTAAAATGTTACACTCGTCCCTCTAACAGCCACAGTTCATGCTGCACATCTGTTCTTTCCAGCTGTGATTGATGTTAAAGCTTTGGCTTTTCTCTATAAAACAATTCCCATGTGGGGTTTTATACGTTCCTTTATATTCCGCCATGCAGTAAAACGCCAGCGCCGTGACGGACGCTAATCCTCAGCCGAAAGTAAATATTCTCCAAGCGTTTATGGCTGCTTTAGGAGGAGCACATGAAGACTGTGGAAGAAAGGTGAGGCACAAAGTGTCCCTTCTGAAACACACCTCTGAGAGGGTTTCATCCGAAATAGAAATGAGATGGGATCGGTGAAGAGTTCGTGCTTTGGGTTAAATGACCGCTCGGAGGAGGAGGTGTGTGGATGCAGGAGGAACTTTTAGAGGAACTGCTTTGTTCTGCTTTGACCTCAAATGTACTCCGTTAGTCATTAAGTCATGCTTTTTGGTGTGCAGCTTTAGCTTTGTATGCAAACTATAGAAGATATTGCTCTTGTGCATGTGTGAGGTGAACATGATTTCTACAAGTAATTAAAGGAGGGTCAGCAGTACTGGAAGGAGCTCTGCCCATCAAATTCATGGATCCACAATTTCCATAGCAGTGATGCAAACACATGGGCTAGTTGACCACTCACTCACTCATCGTCTATAACGCTGTATCTTGTGTACAGGGTCGTGGTGGCCTTACGGCACATGACAGGGTACACCCTGGACGTGGGTGCCAATCCATCGCAGGGGTGACACTCTACAAACAATTTGGGAACGGCAATTAGCCGAATCTGCATGTCTTTGGACTGTGGAAGGAAACCCGAGTACCCGGAGGAAACCCACCAAGCACGGGGAGAACATGAAAACTCCATGCACACAGACCAAAGGTGGGAATCGAACTGCAGAGCGACCAATAAAACCTGGACCCTGGAGGTGCAGGGCGACCAATCGTACCTGGACCCTGGAGGTGCAGAGCGACCAATCGTAACTGGACCATGGAGGTGCAGAGCGACCAATCGTAACTGGCCCATGGAGGTGCAGAGCGACCAATCGTACCTGGACCATGGAGGTGCAGAGCGACCAATCGTAACTGGCCCATGGAGGTGCAGAGCGACCAATCGTAACTGGCCCATGGAGGTGCAGAGCGACCAATCGTAACTGGACCATGGAGATGCAGAGCGACCAATCGTAACTGGACCATGGAGGTGCAGAGCGACCAATCGTAACTGGACCCTGGAGGTGCAGAGCGACCAATCGTACCTGGACCATGGAGGTGCAGAGCGACCAATACATTGCGAATATATATTTGAGAAGAAGTAGCGATTCCCTAGGGCCAATGATCCTCAAGTAATATTTATATACTAGTTAGCTTAACAGTTAGGAGGTGGGAAGATTCCATCTGATACAACCTCAATTACCAAACACAGAGTGGAATGAAACAAAAATAACTTCTTATTGTGCTGAAACAAATCGATGTGAGTAACTGCACCAATCGTGCTGGGTCTGTTTTTCCTCCCCCACTGTCAGACTGTGAATCCTCCCAATCACCCCGTCAGCCAGATACGATGATGCATTATCAGGAAAGCTCTGAGTCACACACACACACACACACACACACACCAGCAGGCATTACGAACCGAGCTGTGATTCACAGAGTTCTGAGAGGTCTACTGGACGCCAACTGGAATTACAAACCAATCTGCGATAAGGAGCTCTGGAGATGCCTGAGGCGACAGTATTATAATCCAATCTCTGTTTCACGGGTACCTGATACACCCGAGCTGCACATCATGCTCCATAAGGCCGCTTGTTTGCAGTAATATCCAGGAAGGCATTGATTAGTTTTCTCTAACAGCAGGTTTATATTAAGATGCGCGTTCTAATACATTATCGTTCCTATTATAGTAATAGTTTATTCACAAGGGCACTTCAACACAATAACAGATTTAAAAAGGCTTTGTCCATATGTATGTTACACAATTAGAACCAGACCAGTCCTGAATCAGAAATGTATTAATCACCGATTCAAATATTCCTGACAGGGAAGATTAAGCGACAGATGGTTGAATGTCAATGTGTGTAAATGTTAATTAAACAGCTTAAAGCTGGCCTTTACCTCCGTTTCGACTCCGTGCCGACCGGCTTCAGAGGCGGCGTTTCCATGGCGATGGTTGCCGTGTTGGCCTTGTCCGGGTGACAGACAGGTTTACTGAGTAAAAACGAAGAAAGCAAGTGACAAATCAATGTGTGTCTTGTGACTCCTTCTGTTCATCTATCATTAGGAAGAGGCAGAAGGATGCGCACACACACACACACACACACACACACACACACACACACACACACACACACACACACACACACACACACACAGAGAGAGGCAAGGGTGGAAATGTGTGGCACTGAGATACAGGAAGACATTTAGGTGCAATCTTGTGTCTCATAAAGCTGTGACACTTGTACCTGTCAAGACTTTTGTTGTGGCCTGGGTATCTGTCGAGATTAATAAAGGAGGTGTGGTCTGGGTCCCTCTGGAGAATATTAAAGGAGGTGTGGCCTGTGCCCCTCTTAAGACTGGCCTGGGAACCTGTCCAGATAACTAAAGGAGGTTTGGCCGTGGTGTCCGAGTTCCTTCATATCTGTCTGAGATCCTTAAAGAACATCTTTCACGGGCAGTTATTTTTCACCACCAGCACTGCAGGTGCTACTGCTTATGCATTAGGAAAGAAAATATTGTAGAGGTTGAAAGCTGACGAGCCGAGTTGCCAGACAAACAGCAAATTGGCAGCTCTCATTGCCTGTGAGCACAGTTCTCTAACGTGGTGCCAAAAAAGGACATCTTGGACTCGTTTTTTTATACACTTCGAGATGTTTACTTTACACAACGTTGACATAAAAATGACACTGGCAGCGTTCCAGGTACGAATCAGCGTCTTCCAACAACTGGGGTCGAGGTTTTTCCACTCAGATAAAAGATAAACCGAATGTCTTTTCCCCCTCGAACAGGCTGATCCGAGATCCTAATCCCAGCATGGTTTTCATTCAACAAGCTGAAACTGCACAATACCACTGCAAATACAGAGAAGTAATAAAGGGTGATGGAAACAGATGGTTATTGTGTTCTACTCTCTTTGATAAAAGGTTCCTCTGCGGTTCTTTGGCCTCTGAGAAAGTTGTTAAAAATTCTGAATTCTCATGTAAAAGAGAAACAGGCTGTTGGGGGATTTTATATACTGTACAAGAGACAAATTAAACCTCCTGTAAATGAAGCCTTTTCTTTTAATAACATAGCACCCAGAAGCAGTTTGTCCCAGGATGTTTTATGCAGAACCCTGCAGCATAATAAGCTAATACCCTTGGTGGAGACACAATAACGCAAAAGAAAGAAAGGTACTCTGTACAGACATTAATATACTGCAAAGCCGGCTATACTGCAATAACTCCCACGGATAATCAGATTACAAAAGCATCAGTTCATTTTCTGATTTTCCCGCTTTAATTGGCGACTTGTTGAAGTCTAGAGATGATGAAATACTCACTTGTGAACTTGTGCTTGTGCATCAGGGCTCGGTTCCGCCCGATGTAGACGACCCACTCCAAAACCCGGCATCTCCCCACTCAGCCGGTCCGGCAACACTGAGTCCCTCTTCATGTTGATCTCAGAGTATGGACAACCCATAGCACTGAAAAGAAACACACACGCACACCATTTATTTGATCTTTCAACAGTTTTAGTCACTATAATTGCCAGAGGTCTTCAGAAGGTTCTGGAAAAGATTTCAAACATAATAGTTTCCACAGATTGCATCAGATTGTTGTTACTTGCTATCGAACTTTGGACTTGTTTCTTCAGTGGATAAACTAAAAAGTAAGCATTGCCCAAATTATGAAAAAATTCATTTAAATTCACTTTTTAGTCATGTTTAGACATCCGGATGGGTCTAGAGTGTACATGTACAAACAATAAACATGAGGGAAAAAATTACTGTTGTTTTTGTATTGGCCAGGGAATAGAAACGCCATTTTCCCCCCCATATTTTGACCTCATATAACAAAAGCCCCTCCCCCAGCTCAATATTTACCTCCACCCAGTTTTGCTTAACTCTGCCCAGTGGTCATTCTCCGAGCAAAATTTTAAGCAGCTACATACAGTAAATAAGGATAACCGCTCACCTTCAGCTCTTAGTTGTGTGACTCATTTTTATATCAGTAAACATTAAGGATTTCATTGTGAATTAATGCTCTCATTCAGCCCATAGTGTAAATACCAGACTTTCAACAAGCCACAGGGAATCACTGAACAATGACTCCAGACTCCGGGTGTTTCTGGTGAAATCTGCGTATTCCTTTAAAACCTCCACAAACGCTCATCTAAGAGCAGATGGACAGAAAACGCTCATAGCACGAATCCATCTACCTCAATATACCTGTCTCAATGTGCTTTCTTTTGCTGCACAGCTACTCAGGAGGCCCGTAAGGTGAGAAAGGCCTTTAGCAGTTTCAGAGCTAGATAGTGGCTCCAACATATCAGTCAGCTGTTGAAGTAGTGCAAGTTTAAGCTTTTGCAGAGGGTCCAGAATTCACCCTTGAGGTACACCTAAAGCTACAAAGGCTGATATTTCATGGGTAATCTGAGAGTCATCAGTGGTGGACCTGGGTGTAGAACTATCTAGGAACTTGTGTTGTTTATTTGGATCTTTGTAAACAGTGTAAAAAGTGTCATGCGACATCATCATCTCACAACTCCAGGGACTGTGTTCTTAACTTTTTGTCTTCTGCAATTTCGATCAGGATAAATGAAGTATTTAGCTCTCAATGTGTCTAACATTCACACATACTTCCTGTATCTGTGTGGATTTCCCTCTGGGTTCTATAGTTTTCTCCCATTTCCTAAGTACATGCTGGTAGGAATGCTGGTGAAGCTATACTGGCTTTAACTGTGAATGGACTATACAGGGTGTGTACACGTGTGTGTACTCAGCTCGCACAACACCCCTGACAAGGATAAAGTGCTTACCGAGTGCTGAATGCTGTAATAAATTTAATAAATGAAGCAAAACGTATGATAAAAACCAAAAAGTCAGTGCTAAAATACACCATCCTTTTTCTAAGGAATGAAAAGCCTTCATATAGAGATCCCAGGTGAGGTGTTCTTAAAATCTTCCTGATGCCTTACTCGTTTCAGGGCTTAATCCTCCCATTGTGATGGGAACTCAAGTTTGCATTATGTGTTTCCAAACCAGAGCTGGGACTGGACCCACACCCCGGAGGAGGATTGTGTTCTAGGATCCCTGTGTGCCTGAAATGAAAGACAAGCCTATTCTTATTTCCTTAATATTCATAAAAAATGGAAGGGTATCTCCTCAGCCGAGTGTATTAGCATACAAATAAGATCCGGCAGGGAAGCAAGACCTGTCTCTCCAGCAGAAGGAGTGATTGGGGTACGGACAGATGGAACCCATTTCACAACAGAACACTCACTCTTTATTTCTTATCTTATGAAAAACAATCTTCTCTGGTTTCTGTGGTCCAGCCGACACAAAGTCAATCTCTGATGGAGGGTGTTTGAAAACAAAGAAGATGACCGACAGAAAAAGACAAAGACAGAGCGAGGGATGAGTTCACTAGTTCTATTCTTTGCCTTTTTATCTGTCTGCCTTAGCTTCTTGTTTAAGTATCTGTCTGTCTATATTTCTCTCTTTTTTTCTCTCTGCTTCACACACACTAAATACGAGAGAGAGAGTGTGAGAACCAGCATGGTGTCAAATAACTTTTTTTTTTAAATGTAAAGTGCAGGTTAATTTGCTTTATTTTTACTTTCTATTTTGTATATTTAAATAATTTTTATGTATTTCTTTTTTTCCATTATTTTTATAAGAAAATTTGCTTTGATTTACGAATGTTTTGGAATACGAGCCCACTTCCACAATTATGAATTATGCTCGTAATCCAAGGTTCCACTGCATAGATAGAAGGGTGGATGGATGGACGGACGGATGGATGATTGACCTCGAGCCGGTGAATTAACCAACGTAGTAATGATTTAATGATAAGTACACACACACACACACACACACACCTGTGATGTCCAGAGTAGCGAGCTCCTTTGACGTGTCCGACTCCTCGGCACCCAGGTGTAGGACATCCACTTTGCTCTGATTCACTTGTATAATCCAGACCTACAGGGGGCAACAGAGAGCAAACATTACACACCATGAAACAACACACACACACAGAGCCATCTCAATTGACCAGAGCATATTCTCCTCATTGTGCAATACTCTTTCTTGCTTGCGTTACTATGGATACCGTAGAGAGTATGTTTCTCTGGATTATTCAGCCTCATTGACACCTCCAAAAAACATCTCACTTACTGACTGGTGGCTGTAGGGTGTGTCCAGTTTTGGTGCACCACCCTGCGGGATGGATATCCGGGCTGTCTGCGTCCAGCCAGAAATCGTACTCGTCCGCCCAGCCGTCGAAATGGATCTGACGGGGGCAGACAGAGTGGAGGTCATTTAAAGGTCAGAGGTCAGACTGGGATCACATATTATGTATTATTTCCCTAGATAGAGTTGAGTAGGTGTAGGATTTTCATGTTTTCTGTGCTGAAAGACAGTTTTGAAACATCTAAAGTGCAGTGCAGTGGGCGGGGCAAACGTCTAAGAAAACGCAGAGGCGGGGGGGTCAAACCACATGTGGGTGGTGTTACGACATTTTTGTGGACGTCACTGTGTACCTTCACTCTGTGCTCGTCTCGTTCCACAACCGTAGCCACTCTGACCATCACAGGGTTCCTCACGTCCACCGCCTCCAGTTTCATGTTCACCTGGAGACTGTGCTGAGGCTTCTGCAGGGACACATGAAGACATAACGTTGTGGACAAAAACAGGAACTATGTGTATGCCGCAGACCTGTGCAGGCATTTCCACACACACACACACACACACACACACACACACACACACTCGATTGCTCCCTCACCGCTTTGAAGGCCCTGGCAGGAACGGGTAATGAGCTCGTCTCCTCCAGGTACCTCTCCCAGGAGAAGTTCTCCGCATCAGAGTAACCTGCGGCGCACATGACTGATTCAGAAAGGATGCCATAAACGCTTCTTCTTTTTTTTTTTTAACAGAAATTCTGGGAATGTGTTATGGAGGAGAACATGTTTATAAATTCATCAAGCTTGATGGGAATGCGGAGGCTCCTCCAGACTTCTGCTAAACATCAGAACAACATCAAACAAAGAAGAAGAATCATAGCAATAAACAATCATCATAAAGTCATTATCATCGTCATCTGTTTACTGTATTCTCTTTTCTCTTGTCCGGGTGGAATACAGTAAACAGATGACCCATGTTTTTTTTTTCTTGCTTTATTTACTTTCTTGCTTTATTAATCCATCCCTCTGTTCTTCCTCTTACCTGGAGGTGTGGTCAGGGTTCTGCCGTTCTCCTGACACCAGCCAACTGGATGGATATACGGACTCGTCACATCACACCTACAGACAGATACAATATTACACAGAGACAGAAAAACGTACGTTACAATACAAAACTCACTACAGCGCGAGAGAGAGACAGAGAGGGGGAGAGAGAGGCAAAAAGGGTAAACATATAATGAAAAGAAAGACAGATGGACAGAGGAACAGATGTAGAACTAAGATGGAGTAGGGGGAGGGATGTCCAAGATAGAGAGAAAGAAATACGAAAAAAGAGAGTAAGACGGAGGCAGGCAGGAAGAAAAAGAAAAGGAGAGGTGGAGGACAAAAAATGCCAAGAGGGATAAAGGGAGAGAAAGTGACAGGGTGACAAGTACAGAAGAAGAGAAGTATATAAATAAAAAGAGGGACAAACTGAGAGAGACGGATGTACGAGCCAGGAAAGCCAGACAGACGGAGATATTGGGAGATGTAGGAGTAAAAGAAAAAGGTGGACAGAGATGGGGGAAGGGGGAGAGGTGTATTGTACAACTAAGAGAGAGTGTGTGTGTGTGTGTGTGTGTGTGTGAGAGAGAGAGAGAGAAAGAGAGGGAGACAAAGTGAAAGACAATCCTCTGGCACTACCTAGAGTCCAAACACAACCTCACACAGCTAAAGTTGATCAATGAAACACTGCCCTCTAGTGGTTGCACATTTTAATGACGTCCTCCCCATATGGAAGAGTTCCACAGACCTACACTGTGTTCCTCGCACCTCAACACTCTACGCACAAGTATTACACAACAAGACGCTTCCTGTCACCAGTAGTCGTAGCTCTCGTCCCAGCCGTCAAAGTGCACCAGGAGACGGCAGTCCACCATGTCCCTTACGGTGGAGACGCAGACGAGCGACGGGTTCTTCTTATCCACCGCCTCCAGCTTCATCCCAATCCTGAAGCCTAAAGGCGTGACTGTCTGCAGAGCGTGCACACACACACACACACACACACACACACACACACACACACACACACACATTAACAAGGAAGAAGTAAAGCCTTGAATATTACTCCGTCCTTCAAACAAGACGCTATTAGGAAAAGCTCTTCTAGACATTTAATCTTGATGTCACCTAAAACCTCTATGCATCACTTCCAAAATCATATCTGTTCATCTACACACTACAATGACGTTCGTGCACTTGCTGTATTGCTGAAGGTATTGAGCATCGTTTCTGAGAACGCTCATCCACTCACAGTGTTGTGGTTGTGGAACAGGGACTTGGGAGCTGCCTGCAGTTTGTTCGTCTTTAGATACGAACTCCAGCTGAACACATCACTCTTCATCCCTGCAAATAGAGTCAAGCAGAGCTGTAATTACCCTCACAGCCTGGAGGGGGAGCTCCTCTTAAAACACAACACTTTTCCATTATACATCATTCACACTTCAAAATGCAGGTAATATACGTGGCTTTTGTGTCCTGTCGAATCATTTCTCATTTTATTTAAATTGTTAATAATTTAATAATAAATTCACAATAATAACTTCTCACTAAAGGGCAGTTAGTGTGCAGTTGTCCGATTACCGTTCCTGTTATAAACTGACCACCAGGGGGCGCCAGTATTTTATTTTAAACACATGGATGTTACTATTAGCACTTTGCTATTAGGCTTACGCTGGAAATGGAATAGAAACACAAATGTACATGACTGTATTGTGTAGCTAATGTAGCTAAAGATCACAACGATCTTCAAAAGCACTAAAGAACATTATGCTAACTAATCGGATAATCTTGTTTCTACTCGCTAGCATCTAGAGTGAGACGCCTCAGGGTAGCACATGCTACGTTGCTAGCTTGTTCCTGATTTTAAAGGCGTGAATGGCGCTCTTTCCTGATGAAGGGAAATGAGTTTCATAGAAAAAGTGAAATTTGGGTGATAAAAATCCCCTGAAATGTATTTCTTCTTTCACGTCTACAACTTCTTTAATAGGAATGACTTACTTTTAAACTTTATAAATCCATAAAATGTTTATTATTGAGTTTAAATCATTTTTATTTTTTATACATTTTATAACTCGTTACTTCTCTTCCTGGTAACACAAATGACGCAAATTTACAGAAAAATCGTCTATTCAAAATCATCTAATCATCTAAAATCCACTATTTACAAAACAGCTTCCATGTGAAAGACCAGATGGTTTTCAAATATGTCAAAATCAATGAATTATTAGGTAATTCATTTTTTTTATGTCTAATTGTTGACAGTTATAAATATATAAAAAGGAAAACTAATGATGGACATAAAAGCTTTACATTGTAAAATAAATGATGATATTTCTCAACAACTGAAGCTGTCCGATGCTCTTTATCTAGTGATTTCATATTGTCGAACACGTTTCTAAAGAAACCTCTTTTTGTGTAACAGTAACACCAGTGATATAGTTTGGGATGACTTCATATCATTAATTATAATCAATAATTGTTTCATGATTTTAGTGTTTACTTTATAAGATCGTGAATTGTGAATCAGATTTACTTCATGAAAAAAATAAATCTTTAGACTAAAAGTATTCGCTCCCACTTCCATGTGTGATCATAGTGACAAAACATTTCCTTGAACTTGGCCTTTAAAAAAAAAAAACTCTACAATTAAATATTGAACATTAAAGTAAGAAAATTCATTTCATGATTGAACGTACATACTATATATATTTTTTAACATATACAAGTAATGTGTCTGTTTGGGTAGTAATGTTCAGAGGTGGGTAGTAATGAGTTACACTTACTCCGTTACATTTACTTATAATAACTTTTTGAAAAAAATTTACTTCTATGAGTAGTTTTACTGCAGCATACTTTTTACTTTTACTCGAGTCATTCGGCTACACGTGCCTTGTTACTTTTCTATGGAAGTATAATAGTGCCAAAATTCCTCAAAGCAAAATAGGAAAATAAAGCAGGTTGAATTACATGAACTGAAAAAAACCTTGTTGCAATAAAAATGTTAGAATTTTTCTGCATTGCAATTTGATCTGAATTGAAAGAAAAAAAAAATCCTTAGAGCATTTACAATGTTAGAAATTTTTGCCACTGCAATTTATTGTGGTTGTATATTTCAAGTGAAAATGTCATTCAAGCATTTAAAATTCAATGCAAAAATATTCAAGTTACTAAATTGCAGTTCAAAAATATTTTCAAGTGTTAAAAATACAATCTTCATTATTTTTCAATCTTACAAATTCAGGTAATAAAATTCAGGTCTTCACATCCGGGGTATCGCAGGAAGAGCAGTGGAGTGCCGATTGCTGCGGCCGCAGTGTCCTTTAAAGTGTGCTTCCTGCTCCCTGTGCAGTAGACTTCTCAGAAACTACTTACCGATCGGAACGCAGCACTCTCAACTAACAGGCTGGGTTGCCAGTGGCATAATAAACTGTTAAAATTACTCTTCCGCCGTAAATGCTATATTCAAAGCAAAGCCGGCACTCTTTCATTCACATGCGAGAGCGATGGGTTTCCCGCCCCTAATGTTACAGTCTGTGGAAAAATTCTGTACAGCAGCAACAAATTTAGGAATCAGTCAAACAGCCTGGGTTCAGCGCGTGACACCAGAGTAACTGCAGACTGCAAAGAATAAAGACAGACAGATACTATAGATAGATAGATAGATAGATAGATAGATAGATAGAGACTTTATTGATCGTGAAGAAAATTCCAGATATCCAGCAGCAATAGAGACAGTAACAGTAAGACAGGTTATAGACTCCACACTGTATATATTACATACCGTCAGTAGACACAGGGTAATGTGGGAACTGACCAGAGTTACTAAGTGCAACGATGGACAAAAACTACAAGATATATAAAAAGGATATAAATAAAAAATATAAATTACAATAAAAAAGAGAAATGGGGTTAATTGCAGTGCAGCCACTGATGTACAATTTTATCTGTGACAAAGTCACAGTGCGACAGGTATTAATCGTTCCAAGACTCATGACTTCATACTAAATATTAAACTGAAAGTCAAATGTTGTAATTACGTTGCATAAAATTATTTGTGACAAAAAATGTTTAAAAATTTTTTTCAGACTGACATTAAACCGTACTATCCACACTTTACGTTTTTCTTAATTACAAAGTTTTTATGGTTACCTTTATTTATAAGCAATATAAATTTTACAAAGTGTAAACAGCATGTATGTTGTTGCTGCTGCTGAGGAAATGAATCCCATCTTGTTACTGAATGTGACTCTACCGAACCCCATCGCTGTCGCGTGTGAATGAAACAGCGCCGGCTTTGCTTTGAATATAGTGTTTACGGCAGAGGGGTGATTTTAACACATTACACCCTTTATTGTGCCACTGGCAACCCAGTCTGTTAGTTGAGAGTGCTGCGTTCCGCTCGGTAAGTAGTTTCTGAGAAGTCTACTGCACAGGGAGCAGGAAGCACCCTTTAAAGTACACTGCGGCCGCAGCAATCGGCACTCCACTGCTCTTCCTGTGAAACCCCGGATGTGAAGACCTGCATTTTGTTACCTGAATTTGTAAGATTGAAAAATAATGAAGATTGTATTTTTAACACTTGAAGATATTTTTGAACTGCAATTTAGTAACTTGAATATTTTTGCACTGAATTTTAAATGCTTGAATTACATTTTCACTTGGAACATACAACCACAATAAATTGCAGTGGCAAAAATTTCAAACTTTGTAAATGCTCTAAGGATTTCTTTCAATTCAGATCAAATTGCAATGCAGAAAAAGTCAAACATTTTTATTGCAACAAGTTTTTTTTTCAGTCCATGTAAATTCAACCTGCTATTTTGCTTTGAGGAATTTTGCCACTATTATACTTCCATACTTTTCTAACCATTTATTCCACACATGCAGCTGGTGGATCTACCAAATGACTGTTTCACCAATCAGATGCAGCAACAATAATCACATGACTCCGTTTGACCAATCAGCCGCAATAACCACATGTAGTCGCATGACCACACACAAACTGGCTACATAGCGGGGAAAGAAAATCCTCAGCCGCGGTAGACAGCGAATGAAAGCATAAAAGTGGCAGAGGCGTCTGTCTCCAATGCTACAACAGAAGAGGATGAACAGCGCTGGCTTCAAAGTATATAAAGCATGTTTCGCTTACACACAAAAGATCAGCTTCATACTGCGGTGTCTACTCTGTCTGCCAAAACAAACCGACATTTCAGCATATAACAACTCGACTTCTAACCTGAGGAAACATGCCGCGGTTAGCTTAGCTGTTTCATTGAATGTTGCGATGTTAGCATATATCATTATTATAATTTATTATTCGGACATTACAATTGAAACTGTTACTCAGTACTTGAGTACGAATACTTTTTTACTCTTATTTGAGTAATATTTTGGATGACTATTTTTTACTTCTACTTGAGTTATATTGTTTTAAAGTACAGCTACTCTTACTTGAGTACAATGTTTGGCTACTCGACCCACCTCAGGTCATGTTTATTTAAATGATTTTGGCATCAGTGACAGAAATTTCCACCTTTTTTGTAGAATGCTCCGTTTGTTAGAGCTTTCAGAATCGACCGTGATGTTTATTCCACTGTGGTTTCGATAGCCTCAGCGTGTAGCTGTGTGTTCATCCGTATGTTCGCTGTGTTGCTGTATTTCATTCTCACGTTGTATCGTACCTTTAGGCGGATGCAGCTTGTGCCCTGTTTTCTCGCACCAGCCCACGGGGTGAATATCAGGAGAGCTGCAGTTCACCCAGAAATCGTAGCAGTCGGAGTAATCATCGAAGTGCAGACGCAATCTGTAGCCGGATACCTGCGGGGAAAAACACAACACAACGTGAACAAGTTAACAAAGACTGGGAATGTAATCAACAATGTTAACATACAAACATATCCCAAAGTGCTTTATTCCTCTTATACCACAGGACTTATTAAACATCAGTACGTCAGACTGTTTATCTGGTTATAATTGCAGCGTCAGGTCGTTACCTCGGCGACGGACAGGACGCAGTACATGGCGGGGTGCAAGGGGTTGATGCCCTCCAGTCTCATACCCACTCTGAAGCCGTTTTTATTCTGAGGGAAGCACTGGTGCTGCAACATAAACATAAACACACAGCTTTACATCCACACGTATATACAGCCGGCGCCCACATTTTTGTCCCCCTTGGTCAACGCGAGTAACGAAGGTTATCAGAAGTGTCTCAGACATTGTTAAAATGATGAGCGAATCCGTCAAATAGTGGAGCTTATAAAGCTTTTATTTTTAATTTCCCCCAAATTCTGAGAGCTTCACAGTCCGTCCTTTTAGCCGAGTGCTAATCCTGCTCTCTCACCTCTTTAAAGAGTTTGCAGGGAGCTGCAATGGCTTTCTCCCGCTCCAGATATGAAGCCCAGCACCACGATTTCCTCCTCCCTCCGTATGAAACCACTAGCACAGAGATATCAGAAACCTTGGATTAAAACCATAGTATTTATTAAGGCATGGCTTATAATGTTACTAAGAATATATATTTTGTAATTTGCATACTGTATGCTGATTGGCTCTTGTATGTTATGATGCAATAATGTATTCATTAAAGAAACAAACTTCGAACACCTTGTACAGGCTGCACAGTGAAATCAATTCACCAGTTTCAAAGTGTTAGAACTTGAAGACGTACTCTGTCTGAGCAGATCTGTGTCTCCTCGCCGCTTCCTGCGACCACGTGGACCTCCCCGAGCCGGCCGCCGGCCCTCTTTCTCTTCCTGCATCGGCACATATGGATGTTAATAACGTCTACTTTAAACCTACTTTAAAAACATCCGTACATAGTCGTGAAGTATCGCCTACAATCAAAAGTATGATCAAGCTGCACGGACTCATAGCTGCACTTTAACCCTTTTCTCCCTATAAGGAGTGTGTTCTATGCCAGTCGGGGTCAAAAAAAAGGGAGTGGTCTATACAGCTTTTACTTCCAATGAAGCATGAGCAACCTCATTGTCAGGGAAAAGGAGCGTGACCATTGTACCTGTCAGTCACAGTAAAAAAGGTGTGGCCTCCATACCTGTCAGCTTTAGATAAGTGGGTGTGGCCTATGTATGTGGTAATCTTAATAAAGGAGGCGTGGCCTCCATACCTGTCTGCATCAGATATGGGGGTGTGGCCTATGTACCTGTCAATCTCAATAATGAAGGTGTGGCCTCCATACCTGTCAGCTTTAGATAAATGGGTGTGGCCTATGTATGTGGTAATCTTAATAAAGGAGGCGTGGCCTCCATACCTGTCTGCATCAGATATGGGGGTGTGGCCTATGTACCTGTCAATCTCAATAATGAAGGTGTGGCCTCCATACCTGTCAGCTTTAGATAAGTGGGTGTGGCCTATTTATGTGGTAATCTTAATAAAAGTGGTGTGGCCTCCATACCTGTCAGCATCAGATACGGGGGTGTGGCCTATGTACCTGTCAATCTCAATAATGAAGGTGTGGCCTCTATACCTGTCAGCTTCAGATAAGAGAGTGTGGCCTATGTAGCTGTCAATCTTAATAAATGATGTGAGGCCTCCATACCTGTCAGATTCAGATAAGGGGTGTGGCCTGAGTACCTGTCAATCTCATTAAGAAGTGTTTTGGCTTAAGTTCAAACTGCAACTTAATTAATTTGCATAAAAAAGCAGAAAAAAGCATAAATATAAACATAATAAATAAGAGACACTGACGTGATCTACTTCCTCCTCCTCCACCACCACCTCCATCACTTCGTCCACCTCTTCCTCCACCCTCTTGGCTGAGTGTGGTCTCTTCCTTCTGACCCGAGGAACCTCACTGTTCGTTCTGGAATCTTCTTTCACAGCCTTGATCTCTCTGCAGGAGGAGGAATAGAAGAAGTGAGTGATGGCTCACTGTCTTAAACTGTTCTGGAGGATTTCATAAATACATGTAGAACGCTGTAAGGAATACCCATGTTTAAAGAATATAAAACATGTATGTAATGTTGCGCTTGCTAGTTTTGAGGGAGATGACGTTTTTGATGAATGTTTGTTGAAGTTTCGTGGACTGTTTCTGGACGTGTCACGGTTAAGAGAATGTCTGCGCTGGGTTTTGGGTCATGTTAGGACAATTCCTGGGAAAGAAATTGGTGGAACCTCTCAAAGATTTAATGGAGATTCTTTTATAGTTTATACAGATGTGCAGCTGTTACATAGTGTCTAGTGCCAATGTTCCGCTCAGGGAATGTTAGGTGACGGCTTGGCGAAGGATCTGAGGATGTTTATTGAAGGATTGTTTGATTTCCTGAAAACATTTTGTAAAGGTTTGGCTGGAGTTCTGAGAACGGTCAAGGAGTTATTATCAGAGGTTTAATGAAATGTTTTACGAGGGTTTGTATCTCAAGTGCAATTCTGCTGGTCACTCACGCCTGCTGCTCTTGGTGTAAGCTGCCGTTGGTGCAGTGACGCCCCTCAGGCAGGAAGTGGGGAGCTGTTTCTTTCCTGTTACTGCAGACACGTTCATGACCATAGTGCACTTCAACCGACAGAGCTGTGGACAAAAAAAAGAAGAAAGTGGATATTTACATACTTTCACACACATTCTCATAGTTGCATTTTGTAGTACTTGCCCTCTTGTGCTGTAGGGACGCTCCATGTGGTGGTAGCATGAGCCTTTTTGACCCCTTCCTCATCGCCCACATCTGTTATGACCTCCAGCACCCCGAATTCATTTACACGAAACTAAGGAAAAGGAAAAGAAGGTCAGCTCCTTCGCATCCATCTGTAAAAAAAGATCCTCACAAGACATGTACCCTAATGCTACTTTCTGAATGAAACGTTATCTCAGGACCACAAACCCTGCCTCAAATCACTCCCTATCAGTCTATGAACATTTGGCAGTAGAAGAAGCACTGCATCATGGGTCCTGAGCACAGACCTTGAGCTGGCTGTCGGGTAGGGTTCCCACTCCGTCGCTCCACTCCATCGCCCCATGCATGTCAAACTCAGGGCTCGATCGATCCATGACAGAGAACCACACAGAGACTGAAACAGACACAAACACCTACTGTACTGTAAACCACAATCATATACTGTAATAAACTGTAAGAATTATTCTGTAAAGATAAATGTAAAGTTGTAGAAATAAACTGTAAGCTGAAACCATAAACAAACATGAAGCATGAACAGCATTAACATAAACAATAAACAAAAAGTAAACATTAAAACAAAGTAACGATTGAAACATTAAAACAAGCAACCATAACAATAAACTTTGGACATAAACTGTAAACAAAAACATGAACGTTAAACATACTGTAGACACAAACTGTACACCTAAACATAAACAGAAAACTGTAATAAAAAAAAACCTGTAAACACAAACATAATGCGTTAACTATAAACAAACATCAAACCTTAAACTGTAAACATTGACATAACTGTAAACACAAATATAAACATCAATCTGCAAACAAACTGTAAACAAAAACATCACCCATTAACTATAAACAAACATCAAACCTTAAACTGTAAACATTGACATGACTGTAAACACAATCATCAGTCTGCAAACAAACTGTAAACAGAAGCATAAAATGTGAACACAGTAAACATAAACTGTAAACATAAAGTCAAGATAATCAGCAAACTGTGGACTGTAAACATAAACACCAAATCGTAAACAAAATCTAAGCATAAACTCTAAACAAAAAGTTAACAAACTGAACTGTGAATAAACTGTAAGCAAATGAAAAATATACATGAACTGTAAACATAAACATGAACTGTAAACAAAAACTGTAAACATAAACAGTATAAGTAAACTGTAGGCATAAACAACTGTTAAACTGTTACCTATAAACAAACATCAAATATTAAACTGTAAACATGGACATAATCTGTAAACCTAAACAGTTAACTGTAAACTCTAAGCATAAAATGTAAACACACTGTATACAAATATAAACAGAAATATAAACTTTAAACAAAAAGTATATATAAACTGTAAAGAAACAGTATGCAAATCTACTGTAAAAATGTCTGTATTTGAAGTCAAGTATATTATTATTATTATTATCATCATTGACCTCTAGAGGCCGCTGTTTCTTACAGCTCCGAATTTCAAACTTCTTTTATCCTTCGTTTAAACAATGAAATCAACAAGAAATAACGACAAAACATAGAAAAATCTATTTTTCCCCTCAATTTCCAGAGCAATATCCTGAGGTTTATACAGAGCTACTGCACAGATGTGATATTTAGCACTGCTGTCTGATACCAACCCTCGTCCAGAAGAGCAGAGCACCTGAGTCATGTGATTATTGTTATTATATATCTATGACTAGATGGCTGGAGATCTGATGACTGGAGTGAGTGTGATGGGAATCTCAGCAGGCTGGAATAGAAAAGTGTGTGTGTGTGTGTGTGTGTTGTGTGTGTGTGTGTGTGTGTGTGTGTGTGTGAATCTGTTATTAGTGATGAGAGCTGTACAGGACTAGAAGAGCTCTGACTTGAATAGAGACATTAAAAACAACCAGGATGTAATTTCTGAATACACTCATTAATAAACATCCCCTGACCTGGAGTGTTTGATGTAATAATAATAATAATAATAATAATAATAATAATGATAATACAGATGAGTTTTTGACCTGTCTATTAATTTCCCAGTCATTATAATAAAACACGTCCCCTCCTCATTAATGAAAGCTGAGTTTCTGGATAGCTCACAGTGCTTTCCAATTATATAGATATACATTTATTTATTTATATGAGATATATATTTATAATTTTTAAAGCAAAGAAGAAGAAGAAAAAAAGCTCAAAATGGCGGAGCAGGAATTAATTCTGTAACTCTCTCTCATACTGAAAGCCCTCTCAGCATTACAGAAGTCTCAGTGCAACTCTGATCAGGTGGACACAATATCCACAAACGCATTCTTATTATTGTTATTGTTGTTGATTGATTGATTGATTTGTTTCCGTCTTGTATGATCAGCGTCATGAAAGCGAATATAGTAAGCGTTATAAGCTTTTCTCTTATTTCCCCATCAAGAGTAAAAATCACACAAACACACCCAAACACGCGCGCACACTCCGTATAAACACGTTCTACTCTATTGATCGGCTCTCTGATGTTTTTGTTGCGTTTCCGGTTTAAACTCTGATCTTGTTACATTGTAGCGTTTTACTCACACTGAAAGCTCTTCCTGCCTCGCGCGCCGCTGGGCGTTTTTTTTTTTTTTTTTTTTTACACTTTTATAGCCAAGTTAAAGTCGAAATACGTGTCGGTCAAATCGAGTAAAAAGTGCAGCGGCGTGCGGAACACTACAGCATCCCGGTCAGGAGCGAAACGCGCGGCCACAGCAGTTTTATTCGAGTTTTAATTTGTCTCTTACCTAAATTCTCCCACGACTAATGCCCAGTTGCCCAGGCAGCGGACACAGTGCGCATGCGCGGTGCTGCTGGTGCTGCTGTACAAGATGCTAAGTTAGTCTAAAACGAAAAACAAAATACACTGTTAATTTTTTATATGATTGATGAAACATTTTTACATAATTTATTTTAAAATTTGTTTTCATCAATCGTGTATTGATGATATATCATCATAGATTTTGGCAATATAGTGTGTGTAGATATGTATATGATGTAACTAGATTTTAAAATAAGAAAAAAAAATATATATTTTTTATTCTTATTTTAAAATCTAGTTACATAAAAAATATATATATATTTTTTTAATATATATATATAAGAATGATATATATATATATTTTCTTATATTTATATATATATATATATATATATATATACAGTATATATTTTTTATATATAAGAAAAAATATATATATATATTTTT
>JAQQZT010000012.1:36004164-36015555 GCA_030068275.1 Clarias platycephalus | reverse complement strand
GCAGGAGGTCTAGAGGAAGACCAAAGAGGAGATTTATGGATGCAGTGAGAGAGGACATGAAGTTAGTTGGTGTGAGACTTGCAAACAAATCTGTGGAGTGCTGCACCTTGTGAACAACAACGCGGTTATTATTATTTTTTTTTTTGTGCAGCGCAGTTGCACAATTGCCAGCAAAGAAAACAAATCTCAGCAAAGAAATACAACTCTCTGGGTAGATTTTAAGTGAATGTCATGATTCCTCACAAAGGTCGGACGCAGATGCAGGTGTGGGAACAAGTATATTTTATTTTCTTTCACCAAGAAACACAAAAAGTAATTCAAACAAAAAAAACAAACACAACATCTCCTTTGGAACGTGCCCGAAGGTTTTTGACCCTTGACCACACAGTCTGTTAATTCCTGAGAAACATGCAAACATATCTTCTTATAATAGGCATTAACACACACAACACTTGCAAACACAACGGTGGACGGACAGGTAGCTACGGGGTCGTCTGGTTTAAGCAGGGTGCACACAAGGGAGACACAGGTGAATCTACTTTAGTGATAACAGTGCGACACATACACACGCAGACACACCAGGGGGAGAGAGAAAGCAGAGCTGAAGATGGCGGAGCTGAAGATGTGTTCAGCTCTGTGATTTGCTTTTGTTAAAGGAACAGTTGTAGGTAGGACGGTTTGGGGACAAAGTTAGAGAAGCCAGATTATTATGGTTTGGACATTTGAAGCGGAGTGATGAGGGATATATCAGGAGGAGAATATTAGAGATGGAACTGCCAGGTAGGACGGGAAGAGGAAAGCACAATAGGAGGTTTATGGATGTGGTGAGGGAGGACATGCAGGAGGTTAGAGTGACGATATGTGACAAGGAATATGTGCTAGACAGAGTTAGATAGAGACAAATGGTCCGCTGTGGCAACCCCTAACAGGAGCAGCCGAAAGAAGAAGGAGGGGAGCTCAGATCAAATCACCCTCATACAACCTTTATGACTCTTTGTAGGACCTTCCGTTCTGCCTGGGTATTCTTTTCGAACCAGAGAGTGATGCCACATGTAAAGATGTTTTCTATAAGGCCTCAATAGGCCTAGATGAGTGGGATAAGGCCTTCTTTAGCAGCCTGATGATGTACAGTCATTGCAGGGCCCTTTTCACTATAGCAGTGATGGTTTTGGTCCAGCTCAGGTTTTCTGACACGTGAGGGCCCAGAAACCTGTAAATGATGGTTTGCTATGTTCTTGTCTATGTTAAGGATGAGGCATTTTCCTCATTGATCATGTTGTGCAGCATTTTCAGTGCAGCCCCCTCTTTGGTAGGGGGGATGTACAGTACACAACACTCACAATAATTCATTGCAGTTCTCGAGGTAAATAAAATGGCCTACACTTTAAGGTTAAATACTCCACATCCTCTGAGAAGAACTACGAAATAACCTTACAGTCGGTGCATCAGGACTGTTTCACGAGGATGGCCATTCGTCCCTTGCGGGTTTTACCGCACTCCAAAGCATTACAGTTGGCTCTATAGACAGCGCACCCTTCCGGTGTTATGGATTCATTCTCAGTCTCTCAGAACCTCAGTCTCTCTCCCACCCAGGTTTCGCAAAAGCACAGTATGGAGCAATCCTGAATGTACCGCTGTGTAGAAATTCTGTTGTGCAGTTTGTCCATTTTATTTTCTAGAGACTGTACATTTACAAACAGGATGCCGGAGGGTTACCCTTCCTTTGCTAACCAAGTACCGTAGCTTTCACTTGACTCCTGATTCCCGTCTCTGTGTGCAGGGAGTTGGCACGTCCTCCCTGTACAGTCCAAAGACATGCAGATTAGACTAATTGTCATTCCCAAATTGCCCGTAGTGTGTGAATGAGTGAGTGTGCCCTGTGATGGATTGGCACCCTGTCCAGGGTGTACCCCACCTTGTGCCCCAAGTCTCCTGGGATAGGCACCCTGCTGAGTGTGTGTTTTCCAAGCAGAAACAGCTTCTCTCACCAAAAGTCTAGTTTTCATGACTATATCTTTGACTGCAGAGCTAAAAGTGTATACTCTTCTACATATAGTATTATATACAGTATATATGTGTGTATGCATATTTTATATATAAGTATTTTATATAAATATATATTATAATTTTATTTTGTTTCTCTGTTTTTTATTACTTTACCAAACAAAGTTACCTTCCATCTCTGGAAATATGTTTTTGCAAAAAGCACAAATTTTGTATCAGTGTGATTTTTCTTTAATAATCTGTAGTGAACCAAACAAAAGTAGTGGCAGCAGGTAAGATCAATGAAATCAGGTGTTACAAATGACAAAGATCGTAATTCAATTCAATTCAATTTTATTTATATAGCGCTTTTAACAGTGGTCATTGTCTCAAAGCAGATTCACAAAAATGAAGGCAATTTTAAAAAAGAAAATTTTTGGAAATGTGTATGTGATAATAATGAGATGAATGAATGATGAATGAAATGTCTCTGATGAGCAAGCCAAGGGTGACGGCGACGGTGGCAAGGAAAAACTCCCTGAGATGGAAATAGGAAGAAACCTTGAGAGGAACCAGACTCAACAGGGAACCCATCCTCATTTGGGTGATAACGGAAAGAAATCATGTGTGTGAAATCTCTGGATGCCTCAGGAACCTCGCAGGGTCGGCCTTTGTCTACTGAAGCTTGCACAATCTCAGATGCCTCGGCATGGGTAGAAAAATAAAGAAAAGATGGAGAGAATTAGCATAGTTGCCATTCAGTATAGATGTACTGGAGTATAAGATTATGGGATGAGTTACGTGTATGCCAGATTAAAGAGATGATCGTAAAAGATCATAACAACATTATAAACAAAATGATGAAATGAAATTGCTGTACAACAATCAATATTTAATATATAGACCTTTATTCTTCAAAAACTGGCTGAGTATAAAGTCTAAAAGCCACCTGCAGTACTCTGGGGTCACTTGCTCCATCCATGCATGAATAATGCTTCCTGAAATCATGTGCAGAAGGCAGTTTCTTTTTCACTACTGTCTACTTTACCATTTCAAACTTCTGAAGATCTGCCTCCAGAACCTGAATACCAGATTTCACTATGTGGCAAGGAGTCATAACTCATGGCAAACTTTTATTTTTGTGCTAAGCAAGAACTAAAACATGGCATATGTCGTATTAATATTATGGCAACCATTGTACAATTTCAGAAGATCACAATTTAAACATTATAAGTATAATTAGTATTAATTGATCCCAGAAAAATGATGGTTATTTTATGTTTCTCAGGTCTTTCTGATGACCCAGATGTACATGTCAATGTAAGTTTAACAGAAATATAATGATCTTTATACGTAGATTTGACTCAGTTTCTATGTGGAAATAAAAGATAATGAATGAAGACAGTTTCACATTCTTAGGAAGACATCCTTCATACATACAGTACATACATTCATCAGTTTCCTAAATGGAATATACACAAAATAATTTCACTGTGCTGTAAGGTACATGTGACAAATAACTGAATCTTAATCATAAAGGATTTAACAATGTATGATTTTCTGACCACTGAGAATCATACTATAGTCATCATTTCAATGAAACAGATTTTAAAGATAACATTACCATAAAAATTTTATAATACAATAACGTATTAAAGGCAGACTTGGAGTAAACTTGCTAAAATATACATTTGCTTACATACTGTAGGTGTCTCTTTTTCAATATATTTAATGTATATGTTTATACAGCAATGAAAATGATCGGCCGAACCTAAGTCTAAACTCGGTTATGTAAAATATTTAACTTCAAAGATTTGTCGTCACAGTTGGGATCAATAAGGAAATTAGCTTAAATTTTTCTGTATATTTCAGATTATAAAACAGCACAGCTTCATTACTTTGGATCACACAGCCTGATAATTGCTCCAGATTCAGACCAACCACACCTGTAGAACCCAAACCCAGCGTACAGAGGCTGAGTGAATGTGGTGCGGACTCTGTGGAGGAGCTTCATCGTGTCAGAGACGCTGTAGAAGGACAGAGTTCCTGCACTGTGATCCACATACACTCCTATTCTGGAGGATGATGGAGCTCTGAGATCAGTCTCAATGTTGTTGTGATAGAAACAGCCATAAGATTGAGAGGGAAACTCCAGACTCCAGGCCTGATTGGTAAGTGCAAAAGCACACTCGTCACCCTCTCCTTTCCTGTTGATCGCCTTACATACGACTGCTATGGCCACGCCTATGTCACTTTCCCACTCCACCTCCCAGTAACAGCGTCCACTTATGCTCTCCTTACTCAACACCTGATACCAGGACTCAAATCTCTCTGGATGATCAGGGTACTGCTGCTCACTCTCACTGTATCTCACCGCTCTGTTGTTCTCAGACAGAATGACTTTACAATGTGCCGTGTTGGGATCCAGAGTCAGAGAAGAGAAATCTGGAATAAAATCATCAAATTCAAAGTTTTTTCATTTAATTAACAAAATATAATGTGAATATAATGTATTCATGTAAACATTTCATGTTTCAGATGGTGATATTTTCTGTACTTGCGAGAGTGTGAGAGAAAAAAAAAACTATTATATAATTATTATTATGCAATTATTAAAACAAAACAACACAGCAGGTGTGTGACATACATTTCAGAAACTCGTCTCTGCTCTGCGGCTCTGAGAGTAAACTCTGAGCGTCCTCCACTGTGGAGACAGAAATAAAGAAGTGCTCAGGAATGAAGACTGACACCTCGAAATCCCTCTGTTACCGAGAGTAAGGACCTCGAACATGGAGCAGCTCCTCTTACCATATTCCTCAAGTGTCTTCTTCAGATCTGAGAGAGAATTCATCACTCCATCAAATGAGAGATATTGTTGGACACTGATGCTGGATATACGAGAATCTGGTCTTTCAGATGTGAGTGATTGATGTCCAGAAGCTAAAGCCTACAGAAAGCAGATTAAAGTTAGGACTCACTTGTGATGTCAGACTTAATGTTGTCTTAATGAGTACAGACTCAGTGAGCACTATCTGGCCCTAGAGACGGGGTGACACAGACAGACCTGCCTGCCCCAGCGGCGCAGGTTCAACACAATAGAGACAGAGCTGCACTTCCTCACTGAATGACCCAAAATATCATCACATTCACACTGAATTCTTCAACAAATTCAACTTCAGCTGTCTCCCTGATCCCGACAAACTGCCCCACCTACTGGGGGAACACAGGGAGAGAACACACTAGCAGCACAATACACACACACACACCTGGCACAAAGTGAGGGGCAGCGAGTGACCGCACCACACCATATCACACTCACACACACACACACACACACACACACACACACACAATTACACACTGATAACTATTATTATTATTATTATTATTATCATTATTGCGTACATCTTTAACTAAATATCTGTACTCTTCTGTTTTATATACATTTATTTACTGTTGCTCTTTCTATACTGTTTTCCTGGTGTTTCAGACAGTGAGATTTACCTTCGGAAGATTAAAAAGCTCCTCTTCCAGTTGCTCCACAAGTCGTCCAGCTCGACTTTCCAGTGCTGTTTGTGCACTCAGCTGTTAGGACACACACACACACACACACACACAGGATTTAAAGCTCATCTATCATTCCCTCTCTTACTGCGACTCTAAATGTCTCCATGTTGTCCATGTTGTGTGTGTTTCTAGGAGCAGCTCTGTCTCTGCTCACTGCTCACCTTTATAGTGTTCACAGCCTGTTTCAGCCATTATAAATTATGAAAGGATAAATATTAATGCCAGCTAATGAGTTAAAAGTTCAGGTATTCTCTCTTGCATGGACTAGTTTAGTTTAGGTTGTAAAATAGGCGTTGGCCGAGTAAACATTAACTCAACTGATCTGATTATAAAGAACACGGAGCAGGAGTACAGTTATTCAAAATGTGATCAATTTTACTCTTTAATCATCATTTAAACCTTGTAACTGACAAAAATGAGATATATCATTAGGACGAGTTCTCACCTGCTTCTTAGCTCTTTCCGCTACAACTGCGTCATGGCCTTTATGTTTATCCAACAGGCACAATGAGCAAATACGACTTTGATCAGTACGGCAGTAGATCTCAATCAGCTTGTGATGTTCAGAGCAGATCTCCTCTTCAAGTTTTTCTGAGGCTTCAACTAATCTGTGTTTTTTCAAAGCAGGAACTTCTAGATGAGGTTTCAGATGAGTTTCACAAAGAGAAGCCAGACACGTCAGACAGGACTTGGGGGCTTTGCGTTTTCTCCCAACGCAGAAATCACACTCCACATCTCCAGGTCCAGCGTAACAGTGAGCAGGAGAAGCAGCTTGGACTTCAGTCTTCTTCTTCAGTTTCTCCACCACTTCAGCCAGCATGTTGTTTCTGCGTAGAACAGGCCTTGGAGTGAAAATGTCTCTGCACTGAGGACATCTGGAAACACTGATATGATCCTCCTGATCCCAGCAGCCATTAATACACACCTTACAGAAACTGTGACCACAGGGGAGAGTCACCGGATCCTTCAGGAGATCCAGACACACTGGACAGATGAACTGGCTCTGATCTACTGAAATACTGGCCTCAGCCATTTTCTTGCACTCACACACTGAGAGAGACAGATTTGTTTAGTTTTCTCTAAGGTTACTTCCTGGTTCTTTATGTGAGTGAGTAAGAGAGGCGGGAGCAGAATGACGAAAAGGTCATAAACACTAATCTGTTAACTGTTTCATCTCCTTGGCAATATCAACTGTTCAAAGGAGATTAATGCATTTTTGGACGCCTTCAGCATTCCTTTCCAATGTAGAAAGAAATAAAAGTCAGGAACCATCATGGAGTTAGAAAGTGACCCCAAACTTTTGAAAGGTAGTGTGTGTGCTCCCATAGGATGTTTGATGTCTTTATGTTGTGTTTAACATGTTTATCCTAAATTTTGGAAGGGTAATCAGCGTCTGGGCTCGGCATCTGAACGTCACGCCGCCTGAAGGAAGCAAGCCGGCTAGTCTTCTCGTTCATCCGCTCTTCAAGAATTCTCAATGACACTTCATGCCAGAACTCCAAAGTTCTGTAATGAAGAAACTCTCAGAAGAAGCTCCAGAGCGCACCATTGATAACCAGGCAACCAACACCTCACCGAAGTGCTTTCCCAAAAGATGTTATCTCAATCTCAGCACATAAATCAATCAGCAACGCTGTGATTCCCTTCGCTGAAGGCGAACCAACAGATGAGAACAAAATGTAATGCAAGTAAGCAAACAAAGCTTCATACCTTGCTGAAAATTGTTGCTCGATGCATAACTAAACCGTAGGAATACAAGGAACTGCTTTTTTTTACTTTTCCAGTAGTAAACAGTACTAGAACGTTAAGAGAGAGGTTAAGGTACAACTTAAGAACTACTTAGCGATAAGAAGACACAGTCTTAAGAGTTAATCAAAGTTTATTAAAGGGATAATCAACAAAGCATATTTACCAAAACACATAAAATCCTATTACAGTCATAATGTTAATGAGACAGATTTTAAAGCAAGCATTGCCATATTTACCAGCTTTATGAATCATAACATGAATTAAAATCAAACCTGCATACAGCACTGTCTCCTTTTTTACTTATTTCTTTTATATGTTTATACAACAATGTACATAAATCACCAAACCTAAGTCTAAACTCAGTGTTATGATGTCCATCTCACGCATTCTCTATAGTGCTTATACTGTACAGGGTTGTTGACAATTTTGTTGACAGTTTAAATGACAATTAGCTTAATCTGCATGTCTTTGGACTGTGGGAGGAAAGCGGTTTACCCTGAGAAAACCCGCATAGCACAGGGAGAACATGCAAATCCCATGGACACAGACCCTCAACCCTGGATCTGCGAGGTGAAAGTGCTAACCACTACTCAACTGTGCTGCCATGTTGTGGTGTCTTACATTTATTTAAATTTAAAGTGTTGTCATAGTTTGGGATCAATAAGAAAATGTGCATCAATTTATCTACAGTATGTACTCCAGATTATAAAACAGCACAGCTTGATTGCTTTGGATAACAGCCTCATAATTTGTCCTGATTCAGACTCACCACACTCATAGAACCCAAATGTGTAGATCTAGAGAAAGTGTATGGCAGAGTGCCCAGGGATGAACTGTGGTATTGCATGAGGAAGTCAGGAGTGGCAGACAAGAATGTGAAAGTCACTCTGGATAAGAGCATCTGCCAAATGCCTAAATGTAAATATAGATGTAAAAAAGTTGGTGCAAGATATGTACAAGGAAAGCATTAAAGTGGTGAGGTGTGCCAGGTACAACTGACTGGTTTAAGGTGGAGGTGCACCAGAGATCGGTTCTTAGTCCCTTCTTGTTTGCAGTGCTAATGGACAGGTTGATGGATAAAATTAGACATAAGTCCACATGGACTATGATGTTTGCAGATCATATTGTGATCAGCAGCAAGAGTAGGGAGTGAGTAGCCATGAGTCTATAGAAGTGGAGGGATGCCCTTGAGAGAAGAGCCATTAAGATGAATAGGAGCAAGAGAGAGTACATTTGTTTAAATGAGAGAGAGGATGTGGGAAAGGTTCAGCTGCAAGAAGTAGAGGGGTGCTGTTTCTGAACCAGACAGTAATGTCACCTGTAAAGCCTTCTTTAGCAGCCTGATGAAGTACAGCAGTTTCTAGGCCCTTTTCACTGTAGCAGCATGTTTTTGGTCCGGCTCAGGTTTTCTGACATGTGAAGTCCCAGAAACCTGTATCTGTCAACTCTCTCCACTTCAGTCACTTCAGAGGCAGCAGGGGGTGCGGTTTATTTCTGAAGTCCATGATTATTTCTTTGGTCTTATCTATGTTGAGTATGAGTCATTTCCCTCTCCATAGACATGAATGATTTTTACCAGTTCTCTGTAACCAGATTCATCCTCATCCTTGATGAGGCCCAGGATGGTTGTATCATCAGCGTATTTAATGCTTGCAGTGTTGTCCTGGGTGGTGGCACAGTTGTGGGTCTACAGGCTGTAGAAATGAGGGCTAAGGCAACATAGATGTGGTATTCCTGTGCTGATTCTAAGCTCAGCAGAGACCTTGTCTCCTATCTTCAAGTCCTATTGTCTGTCCATGAGAAAGTCCAGAATCCAATTATAAGTGGGAGTTGGGACTGAAGTCTAAGAAGAGCATCCTTGCATATGTTCTGCTGTACTCCAGATGTTGAAGTATGTGGTGTAGGGCCATGACTACTGCCTCATTCGCTGATCTGCTGGGGTGGTAGGTCAACTGAAATGGAACAGTGCCAGTTTTTGTAAACTCTTCATCGCCACTGGTATGATGATGGCAGACTTGAATAAATGTGGGATGACTGCCTACAAGTTAATGTTGTCTGTGTATACACCTGCCAGCTGCTCAGCACAGGCTCTTAGTACTCTAGGTGATATTCCGCCAGGCTGTTTTGTGGGGTACTGTTACTGTACTGTTTTGTGGGATTTACTTGCTTCAGAACCTTCAGGACGTGTGTGTCACCTGGAGTACAGCGTCCTCTGTAACAATGTCAAACAATCATACAGTTTTGCAAAATGCTTGCCTTAACAAAAGTTGCTAAAACCAAAGGAAAACATAAATAAATGTTGAACAAGAAAGCTGAACTTGGAGGCTTCCGCAATGTGCAAAATGAATGTTCTCTATTGTAAAGCCTTAGGGTGGGCAAAGAAATTATGGGGACAGGGAGGCACAGATGCAGTAATCCACAAGGTGCGTTTTTATTAATGTGCGGTGGATAAAGAGATAATCAGACATATGCGGTTAAGGTCCCTTGGGTGCCCAGGGCAGTAAGTGAGGGTGGTCAGCAGAAGACAAAGCCGTAGGGAGAGAGTTCGTTCTCTGGGGAGCCGCTGTACTTGGCAGGGTTGGCCGGAGCAGAAGGTGAGCATGCTAGGGAAGCGGATTAGCAGGTGCGCAGGCTTCTCCTCGGCGGGATGTGTGTGAAGGGGGCCTTGTAGGAATCTCTAAGGAGAGGAGATCAGTATGAATAGCTTGCATAATTTTTCCTACTCCTTTTCACTGTGCTCAGGTTGCCTGTTTCCTGCCCACATTCTCCATCAGTATAAAGCCTTGAAGTGGGTACAGAAATTACGGGCACAGAGAAGCACGGATACGTTAAACACAAGGTGCACTTTTATTAACATGCTATGTATTGAGCAACAAACATACAATCACAATTGTCTGAGAGGGTCTGCACTCGGGTGAGAATCTGTAGGGAGAGGAGATTGGTATGAATAGCTTGTATACTTTTTTCTACTCACTGGCATGCGCTGCCGGGACCCTTTTATATGGAGTCATGGCACCCTGCCCCTTTCTGGAATGTTTCAATGTGTCAATGGTGCTGGTTGAGCACTGCCCTTGAGAAGATGTTCTCCCATGTAGTGCACTGGCTATAGGACCATCACCACAATATATATATATATTATTTAATAAAATATTATTTTACTAATAATTAATTTTACAATAATACTATATTTAACTTTTTTATTACTATTTTAGCTACTAGTTTTATTTTTATTTTTTAAACTATATATTCCCATTATTTTCTTCTGACTTATTTCTGAGTTTTGGCAATATGACTGTCCATATTTGTCATGTCAATAAAGCGCCTTTAAATCTTAAGAGAAAGAGCGAGAGCGAGGATGAACACAAATGCACAGAGGTTGTGGGTACTCCTCTGTTAACCATGAGGCTCTTCTGTTATCCATTCACTACTTCAGTATAACCTATGTTGCTGCACATCAATTCCATGCAAAACCCAAGCAAAACTTTCAGCACTGTTAATAATTTATAATATTTATAATTTTGCAACTATCTACTAATAAAACTGCTCATGTAACGTAATAGATAAGTGAAAACTTAACTTAAGTACAGTAAACAAAGTTACCTTCCACCTCTGGAAACATGTTTTTGCAAAAGATAAAAACAGTATAACAAATTGATAGAGAATATTTTTTCATGGGTTTTATGAGCCACAAAGATGCTATAAAGAACAAATGACAAATCATGTGACAAATGATTGACAAAACATATGACAAATATCAGTGGGATATTTTTAATAAACTGTAGTGAGCCAAACAAAAAGACTAGACTGCATGCTCCCATGACGGCGACCTCTACCGCTGAACACAAGCAAAGACCGGCCCCTCACAGCTCTCTCTGGGAGCGGCCACAGACGGGAGTCTCTCCTGGACATCCGTCGGCTGGTGGCTGACCTCTCGCGGAGGTCAAAAGGCTGTATTGCAGTCTTCTCTTTAAAGTCTCTGGGGTGTGTAACATCTCCCCGCTCACATGCCACTCTCGTTAAAGTGCCCCTATTATGCCATTTTAAAGGTTGCTAATATTGCTTAATGAGTCTCTTAAAACAGGTTTACATGTA
>JAQQZT010000012.1:35950058-35960895 GCA_030068275.1 Clarias platycephalus | reverse complement strand
CGGATTAAACTTTTGATCTGTCATCTATGTTCTATTCTGAATAAAATATTGACATTTGCCATCTCCACATCATTGCACTCAGTTTTTATTCAGAATTTGTTTAGTGTCCCAACTTTTTTGGAATCGGGTTTGTAGAACGTTTTGAGTGTGAACAATGGTAGGTGAATTGGGATTATTTTCAGTGGAGTGGATAAGGTAAGGTGAATATTTTGAGTGTGAATGGTAAAGGGCATAAATAGACATGGATTATTCTTAATTGGGTGAAAGAATGAAAGAGTATGTGAGCATGTGTTACAGAAAAAGGGCGTAAGTAAAGTGAAATGTTTTTAGGACATAAGAAGTATCGAAATTATGATGTTAAATGTAAATAGTAAAGATTTTAAAGTGAACTATTTTAAAGTTACATGAGTGTATATGGATTGGTGTAGAAGTGAACTCTGATGGATTTAGCTTTTTATTGTAAATGGCACCAAGTGAAACATCAGCAGCCTAAGCACTGGTTTATTTATGTTCCTAACTGCAGGTAATTGGGTTTGTACTATTTTCCTCTCACTGTACTGTATTTGCAGTAAGTCAATGGTAATCATTTTTAAAAAGGAAAAGTTCCTAGCTTGAGAGTGTAGATTGAAAGGTCGAATTTTGGGATCTGTTCATTTGAACAAAGAAGCTAAATGCAAATGCTGTCAGCAGAGACCTGGGAGTGGTTGATTTGTTTATTGCACATGCTAATGTGTGTGTGTTTGTGTGCTGTTGTTTCAGGCTGTGTGTCAGGAGTTGGAACTCAAGTTCTACGATGGCATGTTTCCCTGGGAGTCTCTTAAGCAGCATGACACGGCGAGCGTGCTCAAGCTCTTCATCAGAGAGCTTCCTCATCCTCTCCTGACTGTAGAGTACTTCAGTGCTTTCTTCTCTGTGCTTAGTGAGTTTTTGTTCACAAGCGTGTATGCATCGATTTGTATTTTATAAAGGTATACTTGGAACCCTACTTATAAAAAGCATCGTGTTTTTGAACTAAGTTGAGAAGCGAGCAAGTCAGAGTTCATGTGAGGTTAAAATCCTGTGGGAACAGCCAAAGGTAAACAGGTAGCTATGATATGGTGATAACATTGTAACCCGGGGATAAAACTGCAGACAGTTATTATGATACGAAAAACGGAACATCTGTGGCACGCCTACTTTTAGAGCACAGGTCTGTCAGATCAGGGAACACACCCTTATGTGCCATGCATTAGTGCTTTTATCCGAGAACTCTATTCTGAAAAATCTTATGTGTATTAATTGTAATTGAACCCAAATTATTTTACAAAACACATCATTTTGACTTGGTTGTAAACATGATACATGTATATGTAGAACTCCCGACCAAGAAGCAACAGCTGCAGGCTCTCAATCTGCTCGTGCTCCTTCTGCCCCCATCCAGCAGAGACACCCTCAAGGTAATTTACTTTATATAAGCTCTTTACCGTTCACAGTCGCAAAAAATACACATTGAGTGAATTAAATTCCTGAACCGTAACCCTTTAGGCGCTGTTGGAATTCCTCCAGAGAGTCATCGACCACAAGGAACGCAACAAAATGACGCTGAATAACGTCGCCATGGTCATGGCGCCAAACATCTTCATGTTTAAAGGCTTTCGGAGCAAAATTACCGGGCAGCAGGAGTTCACCATGGCGACCAGCATGTCTATCATCGTCAGGCAGCTCATACGCTACCAGGACCTGCTCTGGACCGTACGCATCAGATTCTCTACTTGTGTCTAATTCATGGAGAAATGAATCAGTAGTGTGTAGTTTTATATGTGAGGTCTCGGTTTCTGATCCAGATCCCGAAGTTTGTGATAACCCAGGTGCGAAAACAGAACATGGAGCGAAAGATGAACCGAGAGAGAGCGGTGAAAAAGCTGCTGAAGAAAATGGCCTACGATCGTGAGAAGAACAGCGAAAAAGTGGAGAAAGCCCCAGAGGTGAGACATTTAATATTTGTGGAAGGAGTCTCTATCCCAAGCACTTTGTAATTAGCAACACTTTCAGGACAGAGGAGTTCTTCACGGTTTCTTAGTAAGCAGAAACCTTTTTTCCCCCCCACAACAGTATACACAACTATGAATGGAAAACATAATATTATTAATTTCTAATATATAAAACCAAACTTTAATAGTTTGCAAAATGTTGATATATAAGAAGGAATAAAATAATTGCATAGTAATAGTAATGTTTTTTTCTTTCTTTCCATATTTTACCCCTGTACATCAGGGTCAGGCCTGTTAAGCATATTTTTCTTTTGCTGCTTTTGACATCTAGTGGCCATTTCGGGGTAGTGCATGCAATAAGAACCAGATTCAAACATAATGATCTACAGTATGTCCCAGAAGTCTCCTTAAATGAACTGGACAACAGAGGATATGAGACTGGATATGGAGTCTCGTACCCTCTGGACCTTTGGATCTGTTTTCTTTGAGATAAATCTTAATGCTGATGATTATCTAAATATGCTAAAAGAGGATGGCGAGATAATTTGCCCTGTGTATGGAGACACAGAGACCTGCTCTGTGTGTGCGTGAGAAAATGTGTTTTGTGTGTCTTATTCCACATTTTTTCTTTGATGATGGTGAGAGGGTTTCTAAAACTGTGTGTGTTTAAGGCGGATGGTGGTTTCATCAGGGTCCAGGCCCCTCAATTCCTAAAGGTCTCTATGGCAGTGGAGCTTACGGAAGAGCTCCGTGCATCAGACATCCTCACACGCTTTCTCAGCCAGGAGAGGTGAGCAAACACACACACACAATATTAAGTACACATGGACTCGAAGTAGAGAAACCTTCAGACAGAGTTATAAAAAGAGAAAAAAATAACTCTTGGAAGGCCATCCACAAGATTTTGGAGTGTTTCTGTGGGAATTCATTCTGTAGGACATTTATAAGATCAGGCACTGATGTTGGACGAGACATGTTGGTTCGCAATCTCTGTTCAAGTTCATCCCAAAGGTGGCCTTGATGTGGTTGGGATCAGGGCTCTGTGTTCGGGCCAGTCAAGTTTTTTTTCACACCGAACTCATCAAACCATGTAATGTCACAATAGATATCACCTTGTTGTCATCTGTGAGTTTATTTCTCCTGAAAGAAGCTAGCGTACACACTATTAGTGTATTGATTTACCATGGTATGCGTAATGTAAGTGTTGGAAGTGAGTGTGTGTGGAGACGAAAAAGGAGACGATTTGCTCGCTTAATGCAGGCAGAGTTCTTGGCGGTTCTTGGTAAGATCACCACCTGATGGAGACTGTTGAAGAGACGGGTATGGGAAGGGATGGTTCTGCCACCTCGGTCTCCGTTCACGACCGCTTGCATATGAGCGGAAATATTGCTCAACTATAGATATTTTTTCCTCCGTCGCGTGACCCGTTTCCATCAACACTTGCACAACAGAACTTCCTTTTCATTACTGGGAACACGTGCGTCTGGACACGTTATGCCCTGTCGACAAACATAAATGCGCAGGTTTCAGTACTGTATATATGAAGAATACTGTACTTTTGTCCCTATGGTGTATGTGAAAGACTTGTCTATAAAGTGTGTGTGTGTGTCTTGTTTCAGCTCGGTGCTGGTAAAGAGAGAGGATCTCTATCTGTACGAGATCGGAGGGAACATCAGTGAGTTACACACACACACACACACACACACACACACACACAGACACACACATCATAGAAATGTCTCATATTTCATTTGATCTCCGAGTCTAGCCCATTTGTTCTTGTGCACAAAGTATTTTCATCTTTTCTGGATTTACAGTAATAATTTCCAGATCATTGTAAATCGTGTACACATGCATCGCTTATCAACTTACTTAATGAAATAAAATCATTTACAGCACAAACTAAACAGAACTCCAGGTATAGTTATATTATTATCTTCTTAAGTTTTAATTTCTGCTTATTAGTGAAACAGAAAAACAAAAACATAAAAGAAACTCAGTATTTAAAGTTATCCTTTTATAATTATTGTGATTGATTATTAATGACTTTACTTCACAGGCAGACTAACAAATGTTCAATGTAAAAAAGACAAGCAGGCAATGAGTCTGTTAAAAATATAAAGAAAAGAAAATAGTATTTAAATAAAAAATAAAGCTTGGTAGCATCAAGTGCAGACTCTGAGCAATACGTAAGAGAGCGTTTGTTTGTGTGTTGCAAAATACAGGAGCATTAAAAGTCAATAGATGTGTGTGTGTGTGATTAAGTCCAGCTGTGTCGGCCGTATTTGTATGTGGAAATGGTAATGCATTCTGGGAACTGTAGTGTGAAGGATGACATAATGCTTTACAAAAATGTACAAAAATATTTTTTTATGAAGTGACATACATTTTCTAATTATGCCATGCTTAATAAGTAACTCTCATTATGATGTCATCAGAATTGTGTACTTGTAGTTTATCATGCATCTATTGTGTGTGTGTGTGTGTGTGTGTAGAGGAGCGCTGTCTGGATGAGCAGACGTACATGAAGGCCCTCCTGGAGCTCAACCCTGCAGCCGAGTGGGTCATCAAGTCTGTCCAGCGCTAACAAAACCCGCCAATCAAGGAAGCGACCAATCACTGGATGAGCACGAGATTGGTGCTCATCCACTCTCGACCTTTCTGATTATCTTAACGCAGACCGAACATGACTGAGTCTGCTTTGCACTTTGAAGCCGAGTGGAGATATAATGTCGCATTGGAACTTAATTACATTTTTTTAATGAGGAATTCGTGCTTTAATACAAACGTGACGGATTAGCGAAGGCCAAGTGTGTAGCAGCGGTGCGAAGACGCTGACGGGAGGAATGATCAAGGTTTTTTTTTTTTTTTTCCTCGCACATGACTTTTTTTTTTTTTTTTTTGCATGTGTATAGATCTTAAGCAGTACGATACTAGAGGAAGAAAACACAGCCAAAATGGTATATATCTTTTAACCGCTAATATTTTTTCTTTTTTTTACGAAAATGGACGTTTCTCAATATTGTTTTTAACTGCAAAAAAAGAGCTGTGATGATGCAACAACATAAAACTCATCATCATCGTCATCATCGTCGTCATCATCATCATCGTGGTCAAATTTACTATTTAAATGGATTAAAATGATATTAAAAAAGAATTGCTAGTGGAATTCGAAGTGTTTGATCCGTATAGGTTATCAGTTTTAGGTGTATGATATTAGCATGATGAGTACGCCATGCATCAGTGTGTGTGTGTATATATATATATATGAGGAAACCATCAAACAGTTTAACTGGTTAGTTAGAGAAGGTGATGTTTCCACATTGTGATGAACTACGGAAGTTGACTTTAAAGGCGTTCCCGCGTTCTGATTGGTCGGAAGCTGTTGATTAATTTTCTACAATGGCAGCTCTGACAGTAGTGCAGGTTTAGCTTCACGCAGTATCGTGTCCATTTGAACAGCTCGTGTCTTCTTCTAATGAGATGCTTATTTATGACATAAGGACGGAGTCTCCAGTGTCAGAAGTACAGCTGTACATGTGAGGTTTCTGAAATCTTTACGACGGACGATTTGGCGCTTCATTTGAAGTTTCTTTTAAGTGAGAGGATAAAGATCCGAATATAAATGAAACTCTAAAGGGAAATAAAATATATGATTTTTTTTTAATCAGTTAACCATGGCAGTATGCTGTGGTGGGAGAGGAATAAACCACTTGACAAAGCAATTTCCCTCTGGGATTAATAAAGGTTTTTGAATCTTGAATCTTCGAGACAAGCTAATGCGGGAAACAAATGAACTCGACATTGATGAGGTATGTGGAGATGAACTAGAAAAAAATGTAATGTAGGATGAAACTGATGCACTGCTCATCGGCACTCAGATAAAGCAGAATCAGTTAGATTACTCAAAGACCCAATGTTGATTTAGCACTTTTTATTCCTGATGTGATGTAATTCAAAGCTCTGAATGATTATAAAGCTAATGTAATTGTAGGATTGTGTTTTAAATAAATAAATGTAGCTGCAATTCTTTGAAAGAAAAAGTACACGGAAGAAAATGACACGCTTACAGCGAGACTCATTAGCGTAGTCTGATTTTACCATTCAGACTTGATGACTCAGACTGGAAGTCCTAAATGTTAATATTGAACTGTCTTTTATTTTGGAGGCGATTGGAGCAACACACGTTTTCACACGGTTCCATGCAAAGCACTGCTGTAAAAACTTGCAAAAGGATCGAAATATTCGTCTAAATCAAACCTGAAAAGGGGCCTGGGAGTTTGGTCGTCCTGCCTGAGGAGTTGAAATTATGTCCAGCTGTGCTGAGAATTCACCTGAGCAGGTTTGCAGATTCCTGACCAATAGTCATTCGTTTTAATGAGAAACTAGAGAGAAATTTGGTTTACCAAACGGCATGATGGTACCAAGTTAGTGTTTTTTACTCTTCTAAGTAAACTCCTGGCGAGAGGGGAAAAAAAATCTCAAAACATCTGTTCATGACCCACAATGATGGTAAAAGCCATTGCCAAGATCCACTCTCATCTCATGCTGCAAGTGGACAGAAAGTAAACAGCAAATGGAATGGTCATGGTCATGCAACTCCCAAGCAGGACGTCAGAAGTCCAGAGATTTCTCTTTGTCTCAGATTTGTATATTTATTACGTAACTTACAGTTTAAATTTAGATTAGTAATGTAATTTCCTTGAGTGCCGTAAGATAAGTATAGTGCATGTGATATCCTCAAAATTCACTAATGAACTTACCTGTAATTTCATACAGTTATTCATTTGTCTGACGCTTTTACTCAAATAGAATCCAAACCCCCTTTGGGGTCTAATCACTTTCCTCTGGGTTGTCCAAGCGTAACAAGCAACATCCATGGCGTACACCCTGATCTCATTAAAAACCTAAACACTCAATCGATAAAACCCTGTGAGAACTAATCAAACCAAACCCAGTCACATTCCAGTCCGCAGCTCTGTACTGCTACTTTTGCAAACGGGAAGAGATCATATGCATATATGTAAATTCCTGGAACTAGAAATGTGGAAATGGGAACTTTTACAGTTTTTTATTGTTAAATAATGTAAAGCTTACATTTCAAACAAATCAGGTAATTTTTTTTTTTTACTATTGTTGTGACTTTTATACTGTGAATATGATAAATAAATAAAACAAGTGACTGCTGTTGTTCATAAATAATGTAACCACTAAGCAACATTTTGTAAATAAATTTAATTGTAATTGCACATTTCACACCATGTACTGTTTGCTTATTCAGTATGAGTGGAGTGTGTATCGTCTTTCACGATGCTACACATAGTCCATTTATCCAGCCTGAATCAAAGGGAACCTGATTCTTTTGGTTTATTTGATATTTAATTTATGTTTTTACACTATGCAAATGTTGTGATTTTCCATTTGTAATATATCGTTTAAAGGGTGGCACAATGATGTAGAAATTAACACTGTAACCTCGTACCTATAGGGTCAAGGATTCGGATCCAATCTCAATTCATGGAGCTTACATGTTCTCCCCATGCTTGGCGGGTTTCCTCCAGGTACTCCAGTTTCCTCCGTCAGTTAAAAAACATGCAGATCAGGCTAATTGGCTTCTCCAAATTGCCAATATCAAGTAAGTGAATGCCTGTTCTTGTGCCTGTGATGGACTGACATTCTATCCAAGGTGTACCTCGCCTACGGTCTTGAATCTACTGAGATAGGCCCCGCCCCCTTCCCAGGACCTTGAATAGATAAGTGCTAACGGAAAGTTATGGTATAGTGTTCAAGCTGCACATAGGGCTAATCACTTTTGTGATTTTGCGAATCACAAAAGTCAGATCGATGCCTTCAAGCCCAAGTCATGTCATTCAAGTCCATACCTCTGATTTGTTTGTAGAAAAGTAGGCTTTGTCTTGTAATATAATATAATGTGCATGATCTTCAGATCCAAGAGCGCAAATCCCTCACTCCATCAAATGAGAGATGTTGATGGACACTGATGCCGAAAGTCTAAATGTCTGGTCTGGTCACAGACTAACATCCAAAAGCTAAAGCCTACAAAAACAGACTGACCTTAAATTTTTATTTATTTTTATTTACCTTTATTTAACCAGGCAAGATAATAAAAGAAAATAAATAAAGAAAATAAAGACATTCGAGGAATTCTGTGATGAGGAATTCAATAAAATCCCTCCACATCAATTCAGCTCAGTTTAATGTTATTTGTATAGAGTTTTTAACTATGGTGATTGTCGCAAAGCAGCTTTACAAAAACAAAAGAAATTTATGGAAACATGTATGAAATGTAAGAAATATGTATGAACCAGCTAAGGGTGACAGTGCAAAGGAAAAACTCCCTGAGATGCCAATAGGAATAAACTTTGAGAAAAACCAGACTCAATAGGAAACCCATCCTCTTTTTGGTGATAACGGATAACTGGAATTGTTTACCGTGTATTAGGCAGCTGGAAGATTAATATAACGGATGTGTTTAAATTAATATGGAGTCAATTTTTTTTACTGGAGGTTCAGGAACAAAACCGTAGAAATTTCCAGTCCTGACTATTATGCGACTGCAGTCACAAGTCACAGAGAACAGCTATCTGCATCAGCCTAGGCCAAGGCTGTCTTTATGGTAAACTGAAACCATCCCCAGTCACCACACGCACCCCAAGCAGACCACGCGGGGGCCTCCATGCAATAAGATCTCCAAGCAGAAGTGGGGCACCAGGAATGGGCAGAGGGGAGTTTGGATCACTTGCAGCTCATTAGCGACATGTGCAGCTAGATGGAGAGGGAAAGAAAAGAGAAGAGAACAAAAGAGGAGAGAGATAACCGGTTTGGTCACAGTCACATAATGTATAAGGTGAATGTATATTTAGTGCAGAGTGCAAGCAAGGACACCGGCAGGAGTCAGAAGGAAACACAAACATGAGGACTCCCTGGGATGTAAAGCAACCAATCTAGCATCTAAACGTACCAGTTCACCATAATACTCTGTGTATGATGTTCAACATACAGTATCAATGAGTCCCCCAGATCTGCTCCTTTACCTAAGGCAAATCAATTCAGACAAATGCTTGTCTAAATAAATACTGTAGATTTTTAGCATGGAATTTAACACTAGGACTGCAAGACCATTTAATGCTTTATACATCACTAGTAGTATTTTTAAATCAATGTGAAATTTCACAGGGAGCCAATGCAGTGAGGATAAGATAGGGGTGATGTGCTCGTATCTTCTGGTTCTAGTGAGGACTCTCGCTGCTGCATTCTGAACTACCTGAAGCTTGTTAATGTACCTAGCTGAACAACCAGACAGTATGGCGCTACAATAGTCCAACTGGTGTAACCAGTGATAAGAGCATGCATTGTTCTGCATAGTTTAGTGACAATAAATTCCTTATCTTGGCAATATTTCTGAAATAAAGGAATGCTATCCTGATAATATTATCTACCCAATCTTTAAATGAAAGATTGGAATCCATAATCACACCTTTTTACTTTTTTATCTTTTACTGTTGTGGATGATGAAACTGAAAGGCTTTCCAGAGTTATAGTGTAATCAGAACGCTTACTTCTAGCTGCAAGTGGTCTTAATACCGGTACTTCTGTCTTGTCAGGATTAAGCAGAAGGAAGTTAAGTAGCATCCAGTCTCTTACTGTATGTCCTTCACACATTGATCAACTTTATTAAGCAGTTTTTTTCTCATCTTGCTTTGCTGATACATATAACTGTGTGTCATCCGCATAACAGTGGAAAGTAAGATTACGCTTATGAATTATGTTCCCAAAGTAAGCATGTAAAAAGAAAAAAAATCTGTGGGCTTAAAACCAAACCCTGTGGAACACCAAACTCCAGAACAGAGAACAGGCAGAATAATCACCATTTAAATCTACAAACTGCTAATGATCAGACAAATATAATCTGATCCAGGTGTGGGTGCTTCGCTTAATTGCTACAACATTTTCTAATCTATGAATGAGAATACAACTAGATCTTAGACAAAATGTAATTTTCGATTTCAAAATGATAATTTTTCTTAACATGAATAAAATACTATAGGCTATAGGATTTTTTTTTATTTAAGCAAAAACAATAATACCAAACCTGAACTGCAAACTTACTTTCACAAACAAGTTTTCTTGTTATTTTAAAAAACAGTAACAGGATACAACATACATACTTCTTTTTGAGATTAATAAAGTGCAAACTTTCACCAGACTTTGCATGTTTGGTTATTCTAGCAAATTATGAGGGATTGATAAAGTGCAAGGTGCAGACTTTAATGACTTTTTTAAATATAAAATAAACAGTTGTACAAATAGAACAAAAAATAGAATAGATTTTTTTTTTTAATCAGTGCCGAAGAACAATTTTGTAAACCACATGCAACATACATGCTAAATAAAATAAAATCAAGCAGGTGCCTGACAGCATTTCACATGTTTTAGCAAGGAACACAAGTCTGTCCACTGCATCAGGCTTGAGACATGCCCACTGGCATTGCTAAAATCCATTTACATTTTTCAACATTGACGCACCTTTCTAAATACAATTAATGGGATCAAAAGCTTCACTAAGGTCAAGTAACACAAGCAAAGGGCTGCAACCATGTCGATGTCAAGGAGTCACTCTTTATTCCTGAGCATCCAAAGCTGCACAGTGTTGTATTTTTATACCACTTTTGTGTTCTCATTTATCAACTGATTGTGCGCGTGGTTTAGTGTGTAGTCTTGTTTCCACACTCTAAAAAATGCTGGGTCGTTTTTTATACCCAAACGCTCGGTTGCCGCTGTTGGGTCATTTTTCTGGGTTATTTACAGAGATAGTTTTTGTGTAACCGAGCTGCTGGGTTGAAGTT
>JAQQZT010000012.1:35810062-35828306 GCA_030068275.1 Clarias platycephalus | reverse complement strand
AAATATTCTCCAAACACTGAATGTAAAGCTAAAAGTAAACACTGCTCTTCTGTCCAATTTGGTTTTCTTGTTGTTTTCCTTCCTTCCAGAAGATTGTTGGCTTCATACCATCCAAATGTTCAACTTAAATAGACTGTCCTACAATTATGTAAATTGGTGAAAGGTGTGCCATTTTGCTCCCATCAATCTGAAATGGATAGTAATAAAATCAGTGTGGTAAATAAATGAACTTAACTACTGAGTGGAAATTGTCTGCTTCAAAAGTAGACACATTTTCAACATTTGGCTGATTTAATTACCTTTAAGATATCAAGCCTAGAACAGAAAATATGCATAAAGTAGATCATGTAGTCATGATTATACAAGTTCTTCATATACAAACATTATGGTTTTACTTTGCATTCTATTATCATATATTCTATTTTCACAAAGGGAGCATCAATCACAGTCCTTGAATTGTTGCATCATGCCTAGCAACGGGGTCAACCACACCTCCTCACTAAGATAAAGGTTTTTGTACTTCTTTACTCAGAGTTGCTCTAAAAAAATTCTAAATAACTTTAAGTCTAAGACTCCCAGCTAGAACTTTTTAGGCGAAGATAGGAGATATAGGAGATCTCTAAAAGAATTCTAACAAGCTTTGTGTATACGGGCCCCAGCTGATTAGGTGTTGTGAGGGAAGTTCGGTGTAAAACATACAATACATATTAACTATACTGTACAAATATCACTCTGTATCAGCTCTGTAAAACTCAAATTGCCATTATTTTCTAAAGAAGTTATATCTGACTATAGCTGAAGAGTAATTTAGTCTGGTTAGGTTTCTGGTTAAGTTCACAGCACATTCACACTACAGTATATACATTCTCTATACACTGAATTTAGACTCTACTGGTGGTCTGGTGTGAATTGATGATTATGTGATCTAAAATAGCAAAAAAGTATAACATTGCTTTTGTTCATCCAATGTAAAATTTGCCTTTCAAACAATCTACAATTACTCATTTATTGTTGCCGCTTATACAACAGTTAGTTCTACCTGAGCAACCAGATCGGACAAGAGCATTTTACAAGTGGTGATAATACACGGTAACGGTATTACTCTGCATCACGTGTTCTAAAGTCATTAGCTTTCACTCAGCCTCTGTATGCTGGCATTGCCCTGCCTCCGCAGTACAGAAAAGAGAGCAGCTACCTGCCAAAAAACCTACATTGAAAAGGCATTCTGAATCACCTCTGAACCACCAGAAAAATACAATGACAGGGCTCAGAATGTTAAAATGTTAGTGTAGTCTCCACATGCACCGCAGTTTCCACATACAGGGGTAATGTATGGGTTACTTAAATAACTGTGGTTTGTGAAAATGAGGAGTTGCTTAACCTACAGTATATCATATACAATACTCTAAGTTTTGATGTTTACAGAATTTTAAGTACAGCAGGTGATTTTGCAGGCTGGGTGACTAGGAGATGCATGAGCCAAAAAGCACAGGCAGTGAGTGTTCCAGTAAAAGACGATCTTGGTCGATGAGCGATCAGAGGTCAAATCCAAATGTATATTAAATCCAACAATAAATAGTGCCATACATGGAAGTCTAAGCTTGTAATTCCAAAACGTTCAAGGTAATCCAAAGTGAGGTCGAAATACCAAAGCAGGTTATGATCAGTAAGCAATGACAAGACAAAAATTCAATAAAATCAGGAAAGACTGGATGATGACAAAGTGACAACACGTGAGCATGTGTCTATCCAAGGAAGCAGTTTGCTCCATGATGCTGTGTCCCATGAGCTCATGCACCTTAGAAACATCTCCAAATACTGATTGGTCAATTCGGTCGGCCCATTTCTCAGGTTCTACCCATGAATCAGATATGGATACTGCTGATGCTGCAGAAAAAGAAAACATATGCTGTGCCTCAAAAACATTTGATTAAAAAAATAAAGCATCATGTTTGATGTTGCAATAAACTTCAATAACAAAAAACTGAAGTGTTAAAACTGTGTGTAGATAGATAGATAGATAGATAGATAGATAGATAGATAGATAGATAGATAGATAGATAGATAGATAGATAGATAGAAATTCTGAATGCCATTTTGCACAAAACTATTTTCACAATGCATAAAAAGTTAAAAAGTACATAATAAAAGATCTTCAATTCTCTTCTGTTACTTACCACTGAGGTCAATCATCATGCTGCATTGGTTGCTCTTTGCTTCTATTGCTAGGCATTTCAGCTAGCATGTTCCTCTCCTACACACAGGTGCAAAACCAAGTCAAAATGTACAGTATCCACATTCTTAGCTGATAAAGCTATGATGAGCAAAAAGTCTCCAATTCTGTTTATTTGAGCAATGATGAACCTAAGCAAGTGAGCGACACGGAAGATCTCTAAGGTGAGCATCTAAAAAGCAAAAAAAAAAAAAAAAAAATACACGCAAAAACAGATAAGAAATCTATCATACCTTCAGGAGCTTTGGGCTACCTGATTGTTGATTTTTTTCTCTGGAGTGACCACCGTCCTTTTCTGCTGGTCCTTCAGCCTGATCTGATCTTGCACCACTGCTCCGACTCTCATCTACTGCAGACATCACACCAAATCAGGTATCGGTATCCTGCACTGAGTATGTCTGTCTGTCTATGTCTGTTTGTGTGAGTGTACATGTGTTATTATCTTACATTTGCTTCTTGGATGTAATTCCTATGGATATTTATGAAGTACTCCTTCAGCTTCTTCGGCTGCTGGATGAAGCGTGAGCAGCTTTCAATGTCGTCCTTCATCTTTTTAGCCAGTGTCATCAAGTTTTTGATCTGAGGAAATGCAAACATCACATACAATCACATATTTAATTATTATCTATCTTGCCAATAATATAAGAAACAACTACATACTGAAAACTGGCACTGGAATAAGAAGTCGTTCAGTTTGTCAAAACAATATGAAATAGGAACTATTTTGCAGATAACGTGGAAAGGTTTTTTTTTTCTTCTTTATTTAGTTTTTTCCTTGTTCCATGAACAAATCATAATGTGGTGAAACAAACCTTCTGCCTCTCTATACACAGTTCTTTTTCCTTTATGATCACCTTCTGCCTCAGGTCAAACATGTTCTTCAGGTTGATCTTGTCCACCTCTGACTCAAGCTGAAATAGTTAATAGACTTTTAATTTAGTCTTTAATTGACGCCTAATTCCATGCCCATGTAGATGCTGTATATAATCCACATACTGTACTCTCACACTGTTCGAACTCACTTTGCTGAAGAGCTGTTTTTTCTCCTGAATCTTGTCCTGCAGTTCATTGAGTTCGGGATCATCGCTCCGTCTAATCTGTTCTTTTTGTTCTTCCTTCAGTTCATCCTGCTGATTTTTGGTGCTGGTCAAATCTGCCTCATTCTGTTTCAGCTCAGGCAGTTTAATCATGTCTTTGAGATGGATTTTCTACAAGCACAGAACAGACTGCCTCTTCATTTTTTTATTATTGTTTATGGAAATGCAATAACTGACTAATAAATCTGTACACACTATTATTCAAATATCATATTTTATATGTATAGCACAAATGAAGTGTGTGATGCTTTAATCTCACATCTGCTTCCTGGATGTAGTTTTTGTGGAGCTTTTTAAAGTTCTCCTTCAGCATCTTTGGCTGCTGGATGAAGCCTGAGCAGGTTTTGATGTCGTCCTTCATCCTGCACACCAAAGTCTTAATGTCTTTGACCTGAGGAAACCAAATCATCACATACAATCGCAACAATGGTTATGCCAAATTTCTTTGTCTACATGCCTAATCCTGGCACTGGAATAACGAGTCATTCAGTTTGTCAAAAATGTATTTAAATAGGAGCTATTATGCAAGCAACTTGGAATTAGAAAACCTTTTTTTTCCCTCTCCAGGACTTTATATTGGTCTTTGGTTGCATGCATCAATCGGTCTCTTTGAGGCATTGTTACTAACTGCCCACTGAATCGTGAGCACCGTGGACTTTCATCTAAATATCTATTAATAAGCATTATTCAAAGAATGTTGTGGTAAAACAAACCCTCTGCCTCTCTATACATAGCTCTTTCTCCTTCATGGTCAGCTTCTGCCTCAGGTCAAACATGCTCTCCATGTTGTCGATGCCCTCCTCTGCTTTAACCTCGGGCTATGATAAAAAGAAGAAATCTCAGAAGGTCTTATTAAGTTTATTATGAGTTGTTTTAATGCATGCAAGTATGTCAGAGTCTAATAGAAGGATTTTAATGTGTATGCTAATGTCAGCTATGAGAGACGTGAGAGACGTTCCAAAAGTGCTCCTTACAAACAAACAAACACCTACAGTACATGAGGCAAAAGCTTTGATCTCTATTAATCATACCTTCAGAATGGTGGAGCTTTGTGCTGGTTGAATGTTGGCATCCCCAGCCAGTTTCTTCCCTGGAGTCACCACCATTATCTGCTGTTGTGCCTTCAGCATGGTGTGATCTTGCACGACCCCAGTCTTCGCTCCGACTCTCACCTAGTGCAGCCATCTCACTTAGTCAGGTATACAGTAGGTATAAAGAGCTTGTGTGGAGATGTGCATATACAGTATTCGTGGGATGTGTGCAATAATCTCACATCTGCTTGCTGGATGTAGCTCTTATAAAGCTTTAGAACGTTCTCCTTCAGCAGCGATGGACACTGGATGAAGCTTATGCAGATTTTGATGTCTTCCTTCATGCTTTCCACCAAACCCTTCATGTTTTTGACCTGAGCAAAGCAAGACGTCACACACGATGGCAACGGTGGTTAACCTGTAATGCTCATTGTTTTAAACACCAATAATATGAGTAATAACTCCATCGGCACTGTCATAACGAGTCCCTCACTTTGTCAAAACACTATTAAAAAGGAACTAAGAAATTACATTTTCTCTTTTCCACACAGAGATCCTTGTTACTGACTTCCCTAAATATCTATTATTATCCATAAACAAAGCATACTGTAGTGAAACACACCATCTGTCGCTCTGTAGACAGCTCCTTTTCATTCATGGTCAGCTTGAGCCTCAGCTCAGATATGGTCTCCATGTTCTCCATGTTGATCTCTTCAAATCTGTTCTGCAGTTGCTTTAGAAAAAAAATTAAATAGATAATAACATCATATAAAGAAATGTTATACTTAGGTTGTGATAAAGATTGAAAATATTTTATATGCTGTACCTGTATACTCCATGCATGCAAGTACATTAAGGTCTAATATTTGAAGTATGTGTTCATGGTAACTATGAACACAATTAAAAGCATCAGAATGCAAGAGTTAATTAAGAAATCCAACTTACCATCAACATCTTGGAGCTATATGATTGCTGAACATTGGGTTCCAGAAACTGTTTATGCTCCATCAGCCTGATGTGATCTTCCACAACCCCAGGCTTTGCTCTGAGTGCCACCTAGAACAGTCATCACACTCAGTCAGATATAGGTATACAGTGTGTGTGTGTGTGTGTGTGTGTTTATATGTTCATTAATCTTACATCTGCTTCCTTAATGTAGCTTTTGTGGAGCCTGATGAAGTTCTCCTTCAGCTGGCATGGCTTGTGGATGAAGCTTAAACAGTCTTGAATGTCAGCCTTCATCCTCTGCACCAGAATCGTCATTTTTGTCGCCTGAAGTAATGAAGACATTACACACAATATTACCTATACAATATTAATAAATTAAGGCACTCTTGTTTTTGTTATTTCGTTTTGCTCTCTTGTAAGTCTTGTATGAGGGTGAGTCAAAAATTATCCACACTCTGTCTGTAGAATGTATTTTAATTAAGTTTTTTTGAAAACATACACATATATTTTGTTTATATGATCTCCTTGTTTTTCAATACACGATGTCCATCTCAATGACCTTTCATATCCCCTGATTAAAAATGTTTTAGGCTCAGCTGCGAGCCACAAATACAGTACATCGCTGTCATGTCGGGTTGGGGCAGGTAAAGAAATTGTCGCTTTATTTGCGGGGCGGGTCATTAAAAACAAAATTAAATAAAAAAATCCATGTATGTTGCGTGCAATTCCGCTGCCAGTCACAACAAAAACAAAGAAATAAAAGTGAAGATGGAAGACGAGGTGCGGGAGAAATTGAGGTCGGGAATTTACATCATTTAATGGTCGCGGGTGCGGGGCGGGTTGTAGAAATAGATACAGTGGTGCGGGGCGGGCCAAATAATTTCATAAAAGCGGGACCAGCGGGTTGGAAAAATACCCGACCCGCGCATCACTAGTGCAGAGGTATGCGGATGTGCATCATCATGCAAGATCACAACACTCTTGAATAGCAATCTTCTGAATTTAATCCAAAGTTTAGGATTTCAGCTCTTCAAAAAGTTCTCAGTCTAACTTTTTCCTAAAAATGTTTTCAGATTGGCCCTTAAGAATCTCAGAAAACTGTAAACATTGATGAATGTTCCAGCTGATGGTTGACTTTGAACTTTTCCTTGGTTAGCGATTGAGGATGTTTCTATTTCATCCTCTGGCATTTACTCTCAGGCTCGTAGTGAGGAATCCATTCTCGTCACAAGTAATGATTCTCTTTAAGGAAAATTTACCATCCTTAAAATATCCTTAAATGCTTCTTTTTATGCTCTTCCATGAGTTCTTTCGGCACCAGGTACACCCTCAAACTGCAATAAAATTAATCACTTCATCCTGCCCTGCATGCTGGTCTGCAACGCAGTTACAAATAAATTGATGCAACATGTTGCCACTAGCACAGCAGTGACTGGGGAGACAGTAGCCTTGAATGGAAAGCGCTGATAGGACGTTGTCCAAAGTCCTCAGGGATAGGCTCCAAGCCTCCCATGACCCTATACAGAATAAGCGGTATAGAAGGTGAATGAATGATGAACAATGTACAGTATTCTGTCCCGGACCCTGGTCATCGGTTTCATATTCACCCATTATCACTTACCATATACGTAAATTTTATTGTAAGCTTGTGAAGTCTTACTGTACTTCAGCCCCATACTTGTCTACCGATGATTCGACTACATGTCACAAAGAAGTACATGGAAATTTCTAGATTTGTGCTTAACGCAGGAAAACATACCTTGTTCCTCTCCATGTACAGCTCTTGTTCTTGATGTTTCAGTTCCTGCTCCAGGTCATGTATTGTCCCCCTTTTTTTGCTGTCTATCTCCGCTACCTTAGCCTCGAGCTAAAATTAAAACACCTTCTGATCAGCTACCTAATAATAAAAATAATAATGATAATACTCACTCACTCATCGTCTATAACCCTGGACAGGGTGCCAATCCATTGCAAGGCACATACATGCTCATTCACACACCACAGGCAATTTGAGAACGCCATTTAGTCTAATCTGCATGCCTTTTGGACTGTGGGAGGAAACCGAAGTACCTGGAGGAAACCTACCAAGCACTGGGAGAACATGCAAACTCCATGCACACAGACCTCGAGGCGGGAATCAAACCCGGACCCTGGAGGTACAAGGTGCTAACCAATGCTTGACAGGGCTAACCAATAAATATATAAATAAATACCTGACTGGACGCCTGGCACTGTTCCTGTAACTCTTCTTTTAATTTCCAGAACTGTACACACAAATGTTAAGTATTAAGCAGTGAGGGTGTGTCAAAGCACATCATGAAGATACGAATTTGAAAACGTGGCCAGGCATTCCCATGCTGCTCACACACCTTGTTCTCCATAAGTTTTATTTCTTTTTCTGACTTCGCTTTGCTCTTCTTCTCTGCCTGGAGCTTCTGTTCATACTGAAGGATGACATCTTTGTACTCTGAGTCGATGTTCTTCTCCAGTTCCTTTATCCTCTTCTCAGCTTGCTGCAACTCGTTCTCTTGCTGTAAAGTAAAGACGGGGTTACGTCACAGCACAAACACTACAAACGTTTAGATCCTAAGGCTTAACCAAAAAATGGATCCTTATCTTCTTACCAGAGTCTAACAGTAAGCTTTTGGAGTACAATGTCCACCTATACTGTTCTATTTGAATATAGAATTTAAGCTACCTGTATACTATAACAATAATGATCAGAGGCATGGTCTGGAGACGACAGTGTAACATCCTTACGTCATGGAGCCTGTCATCAAAGTGCTGTTTCATATATATGGTGCACTGGTAATTCATTTTCTCTTGCTCGTTCAGTATCTCCATATAGTACTGCTGCATGGCCAGCTTGCTCTTTTCCAGCTCTTCATAATTCTGTCCCTCCTTCGCAGCATTCAGCTCCTACAGTAATTTTATAATATGGCTATCTGAGATCATGTGATACATCTAACATAATCCATCAAGCTATATGTTGATTACTCAAGATATAAAGTTCTAACCTGGATTTGGCTTTTCAGAGCCTCGATCTCCTGGCAGAAACTTTGTCTGATTTCGTTAATCCTGTGCTCGTGTTCCTGCTTCAGCAGCGCCACCTGGTGGTAAGCGTCTGGGTGTATGCGCTGTTTCTGGAAGATGAACAGAGAATCATACTTGGCTCAGAGAAGATCTTACACCTAAAATGAACCAGGGACCCAGGAGCTGTGAGGCCGAGGTAGCAGTTCTACCCAATCTCCCTACTGAGAAATGTGGTAGTATAAGTGAACCCTTATTCCATCAGTTTCACATTGAATACCTGCTTCTGCAGAAAGTCTTTGGTACAGAGGACCTCCTCCATGTCTGCGGTTTCTTTCCACATGCTTAAAGTGCATCGCTCCTGGTCATTGATTATCCAGATGTGGAAGGTGCCATCAATTGAGGCAGTCAGCAGATACTGATCATCAGGTGTGATGGCCATCTGTATACACAATGAAAGAAAAATGCTAAATCAGATAATAAATAAATCGCAGGACGAAGCAAATATTGTGAAAATAACCCCTGGTAACTATGGTAACATACACACATACTTTAGTGATGGGAGCGGAATCCGCCTGATACTCTATCCAGGTTTTCCCCTCTTCTACTGGGTACTGCAGGACTTTCACAGAACCAGCAGACGTTCCAGCGAAGACTGCTTTCCCCGAATGAGTCATGGAGATGACGGTGCAGTCCACCTCATCTGTACTTTTTGGTACAAGCTGCAGTGCCTGGTAGAGAGCAGAATAAGACAGTTTATAGTACAGAATATACTACATAGTGCTATACAATCTGTGTAGCTGAGCTGCAGTATAATTGTAAATTTAGCCACCTTACTCAGAGTTTTTACTTGCCTCTTTATCTTGGAATTCTTTTAGCGTGAAGTCGCTGCCTATAGCGAGGACGTTCCGAGTGTCAGGTGAGAAGATGGCATCCACGAAGGTGCATGATGTCTCTGTGCTCACAGTCTCGTAGGGGCCGATCACAGCCTTCCATGTGTATGAGGAGATGTTCAGAACTTTCCATACAAATACCGCGCCATCCACTCCGCACGACACCAGATGGTCATCTTCACTCCACTTCAATGACTTTATCTGGAGTCAGATCAAGGCATTTGAGTGACTGGTATTTATTTGTGGACTTAATTTTGCAAATGTGATTTTTTTTTTTTTTTTTTTAACCCTTCTGCAGTCAGGTTCTGTGGGAGAGAAACCTACTGACCTTTTCAAGGTGGCCCTTAAAGTCCACACAGTTGCCTGTTCTGACATGGAAGACGCTTATCAAATTGTCGATGACAGTGGCAAACATGTTGCCATCATTGTTGAACACACACTGTGGACACGCGTACATGGAACACACATTTATTTTTGTTTTTCTTCTAGTAATGTTTATATTAACCTTCTGCTTAAATTTCAGATTCATCAAAGTATTATGAGATCTAATACAGTGGAACCTTGGATTACGAGCATAATTCGTTCCGGAAGTGGGCTCGTATTACAAAACACTCGTAAACAAAATTAAATTTTCCCATAAGAAATAATGGGAAACACACACACACACACACACACACACACACACTAAAGGCGAGAGAGAGAGTGTGTGAACCGGCATGGTGTCAAATTACGCATGCGCACACACATAACGACAGGCTAAGGGAGAAAATGCGTGCATGGATGTTGATTATACCAGTAAGAGACGAGCACTAAGACCCAGCAGGGGAGACGATTACCCACAATTCCGCAGCACAAGAGAGAGAAAAACCATTGATTCAGTTGCGATCACGTGACGCCCGGCGTCAAAACAAGAAGCGCATGTGTGATACATGATACTCGGTACTCGTAAACCAAGACTTGCTCATTTTTCAAGTAAAAATTTATTTAAAATCTTTACTCGTCTTGCGGAACACTCGCAAACCTCGTTACTCGCAATCCGAGGTTTCACTGTATATGGAAATTTATTGATAACATCATCGTGGTCCCTTGTGTGTACAGTATACACATATGACTGTATAATTTAAGTTAGTGAACACCCACCACACTGCAGTTGAGTATGTTGAACTCCTTCACAGTGCGGAATCCGTCAACCAACATGTTCATCAGGCAGACTTTATCGTTAAAGCATACCAGCAAGGACAAGCCATTTGGGTGCAACGAGACGCATTTTGGCTCTTCTGGAAAAGTCTCATTGAGCTCCAGAATACTGTAGAGAAGAAAAACAAAAATGTATTCCTTTTCTGTCTATAACTTTTACTCATCTTTCATGAAATAACATTTGAGAAAGATGCTGTGTGAACATTATTAAACATTTTTAGGTCTTACTTGGTCTTGTAGTTCCAGACGCGGATGGAGTTGTCCTTCGAGCACGTTGCAAAGAGGGGTTTGGATGAACTGGTGGACAGATCGTTGATGCTCCAGGGGTGAAACAGGAAATTGAAGTCGGCCCGATTGTCCTGCAGTGAAGTCACAGTCCAGTGAAAATACTGTTTTTGGAATGCCTTTTGTTATTCTCCATCATTGTAAACCCAGCACACCCCTCGTTGACCTGTTACCTGACTGATCTCAGTTGAGGTGATGCTGAAGTGGTAGACCTGGCCCTGGCGTGTGCTTATGGCCAGCGTCTGCTCTAATGGACTCATGCACACCGCAGTGATCTCCTGCAGCTCCGGTTCACTGCTGCACAGGTCCTCAGGGATCTGTGGAACAATAGGACTCATCTTTTAGTGATTATTTTAATAAATAACTTTCTTTTTGTTGGGATTTTTTCCCGATTTTCTCCCTAATTTAGTCGTGTCCAATTCCTCCCCATCACTAGGGGGCTATCACATTAAGGCTACTACTACCACTCAGTCGGGAGGGCCGGAGGAACCACGTGACGCCAGCCGACCACATCTTTTCGAACTGCTCGCTCACGCACCGTTGGGGGCGGCGTAACACACTCGGAGGACAGCGCTATCCGCTCCTTCCGCTTGCGCGAGCTCATAGACACCCATGATTGGAGTATATTAATGTGGAAGTACTAAGTACCTCTTATCCCTCCCCTCTGAAAGAACTCAGCCAATCAGCTCTCTCTAGACCTCCGGTTGCGAGAGGTTCGATCCTGGGAATCGAACCAGCGATGTATCTTTTGGATGATAGGGCGAGCACTGCGCCACTCTGAGGCCATAAATAACTTTCTAAAGTTTCTAGTTTTCGAATGCACTTACTCTTATTTCCGTGGTGCTCGTGTAGTCACTCTCCTCTGTTTTTTCGTAAAGATACACCACTGGTCCAGCTGCACAGACAAAGCCTTTCGAATATGTTGTAATAGCAGAGATACGTTGCAGTGCAGGTATAGACGAAGTGGACGTGTCCTGGTCCGCATTCTCTACTTGACTGTTGAGGGTCAGAATGACAAAACCCATATTGTTGGATGATACAAGCATTATAATATTTAAACAGAATGATTAGATGTTATAGAGCTTCTCTGGATCTCTCCTTATTGCTACCTCTGGGAAGAAGTCCTTGTCAAATTGTGCCGGTTTCCAGCCTTTAGCATTACCAGTTCTCCTGTTTCTTTCCCTAAGATGATGCAGTCCTCAGACATCCACGTATGGGACGAGACGGTTTTCAAATCTGTAAATGAGCCTGTCCGATTTATGGACTCGTTCTCCAATTTGAAGATCTCGAAAACGGAATTTCCGGTCACACAAATCTGGGTGTTGTCTTTCGGATTAAAGCTGACCTAGGATCGAGAAAATGCAACCATCTCTATAAAAGCTTTCACTTAAAATTCGCAAGCTTGAAATTATTTTTGTGTCTAAGGCAAATGAGATACAGGGGGACATTTATGTGACCATCAGATGTGGCTTAGCACACTGTCAGTGTGAACAGAAACACATACCCCACAATGTTGTACATTACAATATCTAGCAACAATAAACATTAACAAATGAATAATGATAAGCAAAGTCAACTTGTCTTCATCTACAATCATGTGATATTCAGAGTTTTTACCTGACTAATAAATCCAGCACTTGTGCTCTTCACAGTTGCAATGACCTCATTAGTCTCCCAATCCCAGTAGAAGAGGGTCCATTTAGGTTCTCCACACTGGCCCACCAGGTACTTGGAGTCAGCAGAAAAACCCATACAGACAAACTCATGGCTGCTGTCGCCTGTTAGTACCTGCCTCTTGGAGCAGTGTTCGCAAAGTAGGTCATAGACAGCGATGGTTGCGTGTTCTGCACGCTCAGACACCGCCAAGTAGCGCCTATCAGGGCTAATAGCCAGTGCCTTTATGCTCTGTGGCCCATCTTGATGTGGCATTGAACCTATATGGAAAAGTATTTAGGTGCGAGAAATGCACCATGATTGAATTTACCTTAGATTTAATATCTTAAAAAACATAAACATGTTAACACCTGACAAGAGAAAAAGTGACAGTTTCACCCATGCTTCAGGAAAAGTTTAAACAAGCCAATTAGATTCTTCCCCTTCCACCTGGGTTACTGCTTGGAAGGTTGGGGGTTCAAGTCCCAGCCATGCCAAGCTGCATCTGTGGAGCCCTTGAGCAAGGGTGATATACTGACCATTTACTCCCAGCTTCTTAACAGGGACATGTAAAAAAGATAATTCCATAGTGATCTAAGGTACATTGTAACTAATAACTGGATATTCATTTCTATGTTAAAAAGCCACTTGTTTTCATTTAGCTGCTCAAAACTACCAACATGAAGCTCAAGCTCCTGGGTCATGTGTTACTTAAAAGTAAAAAAATAAAAAGCTGGAAAAGCCCCGATTTTCTTCTCTTTTAGCTCCGTATCAATCATGTTTTTAACTATATTGCCAAACAGTAAAAAAAAAAAAAAAAAAATTGACAACGAGAAAATGATCAAGAAGATTATCATAAAAGAGGAATGTCACCAGGGGAAATTTAATTTTATTTCCTAATTGGCTGAAAAAATAAAAGACAGTGAAAGTGTATGTTTAAAATTAGAGTGACACAGAGGGGAATTGAGTAATGCCAAAATGCATGCCAAGAGAGGTATTTTAACATGTTAGAATGTACATTTTGAAGACCTCTAAGGGCACAGTGCACTTGGAGAAAAAATCATTTTATATTGAGTTTTTCTGTTAGTTTCCTGGATAAATGTTTAGGTTGGTTTTTGTGTTATTTTTAAATATCACACAGGAAGTGACACCCTCAGCAGGCATACCTGGGATGAATTTTGTCCATCGTTGGTGTATGTTGTAGCACACACAGTTGTTTAGGCTTGGGAAAATTATGGTTTTCTCATCCAAAAAAAGCAAGTCCTTTATTCTTTCTTGGCGCACACTGTAAATGTGGTGAGGTTTCAGTTTAACCGTCATGATCATTGGTAGGGTTGTAAAAACACTCTGAAAAAGAAAAAAAAAACATTAGTTATGTCAGTAACTGTGACTCAGTAGTAGGTTTTTCGTCTGCCGTGTGGAAGGCAGGGGTTCAAACCCCACCCAACGCCCAAACCCCAGCCACTGGATGCAGTGCCGGTCCCAAGGCTGGCCGGAAAAATGGGAGGGAAGGACATCTGGCGTTAAACGCATGCCAAGTTGTGTGTGGATCAGTTGGTCTGGTGTGGCACCCCAACGACAGAAGCAACTAAAAGGCTAACAATACGTTATCAAAATAATTATGGCTTATCTGCTTTGAGAATAATACAGTTTTTGTTCCAAAATTCATGAAGAAACAGATAAACGGACAACCCATTATTTAATTACCTTTTTATTTCTTTTGAGCGATGAGAGTTTGGACAAGCTGTGATCTAGTCTTGAGGATGCAAACCTTATGCAACTTTACTATGTTTTTAATTCTGACTATTTCATTTCTTTGTTCATCCAGTCAACTGCAAGCGTCACTTTGCCTATGTAACGTTAGGCAGAAAGCTTCACACAAGCAAAAGAAGAAGAGAGATCCACTTACTAAGACCAAAGTCCAATTTGTAATTAATAACTCTGCATCTAAGAGGAAAGAAAAGTTCGAAGAAAAAAAAAAGGTCAGAATTGTGAGAAAATCAGGTTTGCAAGTTGAGAATTAACGTCTGAATTCTGATAAATAAACTTATAACTAAGACCACTTTTTAAATGAAGCAAAACAGACTTTAACACACGCATGTCACACTTGTGTAGTGGAAATAATAACACAGATAAAGAGTGAAATCTAGCCAAACAAACTCAGGAGCGTTTATTATAACATCCACAGTGCAATGTCTCCCCCTTCAGACAGGATCCGGTATTACAAGATGACCATGTTTAGTTTTGCAGGAGGGCCGGAATCTCCAAATAATATTATACTCAATGACTGCTAACAAATGGACTTACCAAAGCGTGCACATTATAACGGGGTATGAAATTATATTAATTATTATTATTATTATTATTATTATTATAAAAAATAAAATTGGTTAAAAAAAAAAGTCAAAGCTTAAAAACGTTTGACTTTAAAAAACTAAGCTTTTTTTTTAAGTGTAGGTACATGGTTTAGATTTATATGTGATTTATTAAGATTAAGAACGTTGCCTTATATTATTATTATTATTATTATTATTATTATTATTATTATTAGCGACTACAGATAAAACATTTAATGCTTTTGATTCTGAAGGCGCTTACCTGTAATTCTGAACACGAGATTAATCGTTTACTATATTATATTAAATCATCCTGACGCCCATTATCACTCAATAATATAGCGGTTGCCTAGCAACACCTGTGACGTCATCCAACGGAGCCGATTTTTTTGATGAGTCACTCACAGATGAATCGACTCATATCGACTCTTTCCGAAAAAGAGTATAACGTCACATACTGTAAGAATAGTATAACGTCACATTTAACGGTACAGCTTCGATCATTAAAACCAATGTAGTGTCGGTTATATAATTACAGTATACATCTTTATTTTTTACAAATATGAATCATTTGTTTGAGAGACACAAGAGTCGATTCTGAGTAGTATGATGGTTTAAGGCAGAAAGTGCATCATGTAGGGTTTATTTCTTCCAATACTGGTCAAATTAAGTTTTTTTTTTTTTTTTAATAGTTATTTATAATAAAACACTATAGCACTGAGGGCATCAAATTGATAAATTTCCCACTTACCATAATAAAACATGGTTACTATCCACATTTCCAGTCATTTTGTTCAGAAATGATGCTGATGAACAGGAATAATTAATATCACTTAGATACCATACGTTGTTTCATGCTTCACGTACCTATGATACCGCTCTGTTTTAGTCTAGCAGCTCTTTCCCAGAAATTTAGGTAAATTATATTAAAAAATTAAAAAAAAAAAAAAAAGAAATACAGCAAGGAAATGGGGTGTATTTGGATATTATTTAAAAGACAGAAATCATCAGAATTTCAATACTCTAAACTGTAAAAATATATTAGAGTACAGTAACTGGTGTAAGTGAATAAGTAATGCTATTTGTCAAAACTCCAGGATTAAACAGGACCTGGAACATTTTATTGTCCATGATTTAAGAGTCCATGAGCAACAAGCTGGTGTAATGTTAAGCATATGTTATCTAACTGAAAACTAAAAGCGCTACTCTACAGTTTATCATAAATTACAATCAATATATACAATATACAATAAATAAAAACTGAAAGACAGATCCTCAAAACCCCAAAAACCTTCAAACCACAATTTACACACAAAGTCACCCACTGGTGTGTGTGTGTGTGTGTGTGTGTGTGTGTGTTGCTCTAAAGATATCTAACAGTGCATGTAACATTAAGGAGAAAAAGAACAAGAGGGAAGGAAGAAGGAAAAGAAAGAAAGAAAGAAAGAAAGAAAGAAAGAAAGAAAGAAAGAAAGAAAGAAAGAAAGAAAGAGATTTGACAGTCTGTTGGATGAGAGAACAATGGTTGGAGTATTTAGTGTAATACATACATAAATAAATGATGCTTGCATTATTTGTTTCAATATTTTAAATAAATTAATCCATCAAATTTTTCCATTCTTCTTCTTCTTTTTCTTCTTCAGGGTTTTAGTCCTGATTCACACGCTCCAGTCTATTGGGTGGCGATAACGCACTATTACTTTCATATTTCCATTCTTTTTTCTTCTTTTTTCCCGCTGCCATAACCATCAAGAAGAACAAAAAGAAGCCCCCCAAAAAAAAAGAATAAGTTCACCCACCTGGAAAATGTACATTATGGAGTATAATATGGACAAATAACATACCAATTGATAAACTGCAAGAAATAAGACAGGATCTGAGAGAAAACTGAATGAGAAGCTGGTGTAGAAAGAACAGTAGAACATATACTAGGCGAAACGTGGGGTTGGGAGGCGGCACTGCATCCAGTGGCCGGGTTTTGGGCACTGGGTGGGAATTAAACCCGGGCCTTTAACATGTCAGATGAGAATCCTATCACTGAGATACCAATGCCCCCACACTAGGGAAAATTTATTTGAAAATATATAATTATTATTTATAATTAAGTATCTAAATGAATCTGGTTTAGCAAATAGAATCTGGGAAGAGATTTGTTGCTCAACACTTCAGTCCAGCTCCAGCAGGTGGCGGTAATGCATCTATAAGCTGACTAAAAGCTGAAATGAAACCTCATAGAAGAAGAAGAAAATGCGGAAGTAGTAGTAGTTGTTTTGATTGAGCCGGAGTTTCTCCTCAGTGGGAGTTGTTCAGGTAATTCCTGTAGCGCTTATATAGATTCACTCTGCTGTAATGTCGATTTGAAACATATCCAGTCGAAATGGTGTGAAATATAATACAGTCGTGGTGTTTAGATACACTTGACTCAGAGAGCTAATATTGTAATATTAAAGTAAGAAAGAGTGAACAAGTATTCCTCTTTAATCTGCACACACACCTCCACAGGCATGTGCACAATGTGTGTGTGTGTGTTCTGCATTAAATGTGTCAGAGTCATGTGTTTAAAAAAAAAAACTGAAAGCTGAGTTTTAGGATTAAATCATGTGCACCTTCAAGAATGTGTTGATTATTTTTAGTTAGAGAGGTTTAAGTATAATATATACATTATATATTGTGTTTAAGAGCAACACAATATGTTTGGAGATGCTTTCACCTTTTTTCTGAAAGCGAAACTATAATTGTGTTAACAGGAGAAAAGGAGATTTCAGGATTTCTAGGGATTTGCTATGGTCTTGGATCGTCCAACTTCTTTGGAAACCACACATTTCTTTTTGAGTTTTTTATTATTTCTAGGAATGATTTTAGACAGGGTTGTTCCCTTCTGAAAGCAAATAACACGCAACACTCCTTATGTTGGCAAGAACGTTTGGCACATATGGTACATTTTATAGTACACGTCATCTATATTGGTCACTCGGGACGGGGTTGGCCATACAGAGTATGATATGTGGTGAAATGCTTATACGCCCGCCAGTGACCTAAAAGAAAAAAAATTAAAAGTTGGAAAAACAGAAAGACAGAACGATGTTACTGCAGTAGGAAAAAAATTTGAGAAATTAAAATTTTAAATTAAAAATAAAAGTGTGGTCAATGTAAAAATTTGCAACAAAACAAAAATAATTTAAATAGGAAAATATCAAATGAACAGATTAAACGTATAAGTTAAGCAGGATGTGCAGAATGTGAAGGTGTAAAATGTGCAATATTGTAACATATGGCATGTAGTTCAAATTCAAATCAAATTCAAATTTTATTCGTCACATACACAGTCATACACAGTACGAAATGCAGTGAAATGCTTACACGACCGCCAGTGACCTTAAAAAGAAATAAAATCTTATACGTAAAATAAATATCAATAAAAAGAAATACTACAGAAATAAATTAAACTAGTAAAATAAACTGTGCAAATAAGGGCATAATAAAATATTGCAAAAATATAGGGGGGGAAGTATATATATAAAATTTAAAGTGTCAGTGGTTG
>JAQQZT010000012.1:35771541-35788019 GCA_030068275.1 Clarias platycephalus | reverse complement strand
ACTAAAGACAAGAAGTGAGGTGTGTGTGTGTGTGTGTGTGTGTGTGTGTGTGTGTGTGTGTGTGTGTGTGTGTGTGTGTGTCTTTCTTACCATTTGGCTTGCAGGGTTTTAGCTCAACAGCCTCCTGAGCTGTTACTAACAAACGTCCGATGCCGCTTGTCTTCTGAGAGCGAGCTGTAAAACACACAAACGTGGATAAACACCAGTAGTCTAAAATGTACCTGTTACTAAAAAATGGTTTGGCAAAAAAAAAATCTAGACTATATGAACTATGATTTATGAAAAAATCTTTTGGGTGAGATGATTAGAACACGTTTTTTTCTGATGGATTTGTCCGAGGAGGGGAAATGAATCAATTAGATATTTCTGGTTTGTATTTACAAGAGGTGTTCAAGTCAAACCAGGACTTGTGATGAACTTTCTGGTGAATGGAGGCATAAAAACCAGTGACATTTTCAGTACGGTGAAGAGAATCTCCGCCGCAGTAGAACATCCGAACGTGCAAATGTTTTAGAGACGTCTGTGAATGACGATCCCGGCTGCGGTGGCTTGGAGCCACATGTGGGAACTGTACACGCAATCACCACTTGCACTTTACAGGAACTCAGCTGGGAGTTATTGTCCCATCCCCCGTACAGTCCTGACCTCGCTCCAAGCTGTTTCTCCAACTTTTTGGGGCATTAAGGAGTTCCTGGGAGGCCAGCGTGAATCAGACAGACTTCATGATCATGGCTTCGACGTACTGAGAAAACTTTCGACCTTGATGGCATCCAAGCACTGGTGAAACTCTGGTGTTCTGTTATTCTGCACGTTCAAAAGTCCTGCTTTGACTTAAACACTTCTTGTATTTGACAACCCATTCCTTTGTACCTTGGTACGCCTTTTCTCTTTTCAGCTTCTCCGTCTCTATAAAGTGCTCTGATGCTGCTTTGATTCGCTGCACCCATGTGGTTCTGAACAGAGACACAGAGACACGATCAGTGTTTGGGAAAGCAGTGACCGATCCAATGCTATTGGTTAATCATTCACAGAAACGACACAGCATGAGTGATACTGAAACTTCTGACAGTTTGGTGTGGATGGGTCATGTAAACATTTGCACATAACTTTACTTAAGGGTTTGTAAATGTTTGTGAATGAAACCTCTCGTTGATGCTGTCAGCTTTCAGCGTGTACACGCGGTCGATGTGCGAGATGTGAAATATCGGGTCCTCGCTGGACGGGTCAGACGGCATTTTAACCAGCACCTCGTTCAAAAACACAGGCTGATGAAAGGGACAGTAACAGAGAGAGAGAGAGAGAGAGAGAGAGAGAGAGAGATTATCTTTCTATCATAAACCGAGTTATGACTCTTGCTGAACGACTGCGTTACCGTTTTATACAACTTGTAGACGGAGTTGGACTTGGGGCTGAAGGGACGGTCTGTGTTTGAGGAGAACTGTTTGGAGATGTGGGTGAAGAGCAGGAAGTCGCTGAACAAGTAGGTCCAGAGCTCCTTGTTGCTTTTAGCCTTCCACACACGGCCACTGTGCAGCAGCTTGCGAGGACCCAGGCAGTTTGTCAGAGAGTTAAAGACCAGATGCTGGAACAGAGGCAAAAAACATGAGACTTCATGTACAGTAGGATTATATCAATAACCTGCTGACCCAGACTTGATTCATTTAATATTTTTAGCAAAAATGTTTTTTTTTAATTAATTGGACTTGATTGGAGTCCCCAAGTGGTAAATTCAGTTGATTGGACATTATTTGGAAAGGCACACTTCTGTCTATATACTGTAACGTCCCACAGTTAGCAGTGCAAGTCAGAGCACAAACCAAGCCATGATATCCAAGGGATTGTCTGTAGACAGGATTGTATAGAGGCATGGAAGGTTACAGAACAATTTATGCAGCATTGAAGATCCCAATGACAATAAATCAACTCCCAATCATCCATAAATGGAAGTAGTTTGGAACCACCAGAACCGTTATGAAAGTTCTACAGCGTTTCTCTATGGCGAGAGGAGAACCTTCCAGAAGAGCTACCATCTCTGCAGCACTCCACCAATCAGGCCTGTATGGTAGAGCAGCCAGACCGAAGCCACTCCTCAGTGAAAGACACATGACAGCCTGTCTGAAGGTTGCCAAAAGGCACCTGAAGGACTCTCAGAGCATGAGAAAAGTCCATTATCGTTACAAAGTCTTGGTTGTTCTTCTGGAAGGTTCTTGTCTGTCCTCTCTTAATTGCGGGGACGTTCTGTTCTTTTCTTTCCTAGTGTTAAAACACCAGCTCACCTCGATAATCCCTTCACACTGCACGTGGTTCTGCAGCCACTCAAGTCTGTCTGAGTTTTCCTTCTCTCTCACACCCTCGTTAACCTGTGAGCAGAGAAGCTCCGCCCTCTCTAGCGCCTCCCTAAGGTTCACCTGGTCCACGTGTCCTGCTGGAGTGTTCTCCAAAATCTACAATCGCACATGGATGAAAGGAAACAGAAAGGAAGGTGTTTTAAAAGAACTATTGTCTTGGAGTGGGGTGTGTCTCCTTTTCAAGAGATGTCTTTTTACTGATTCCTTAATAGACTTGTTTGTGATTGGAGGTCTCACATTTCTGATGAGTAAAGGGTAGCGTGTGATCCTCTGCATGGGCTTCAGCAGGAAGCTGGACAGCGGCATTCCTTTACACCTGTAATTAGTGGCGATTTTCTGCAAAACAGAGTGGAGACAAACCTGAACCTGAAAGCACATCTGGATCTAATTCACACCCCTGTACCTGACCGCAGCAAGTACACTAAAGCGCTGTACGTATATACCAAAGTGTATTTAACCTTTAGGAAGAGCTTGAAATCGTGCGCGGCGTCGGTTTTCTGTTGCAGCAGGGCGGCTGCGTTCAGCTGACAGCTGCAGAAGCGGATGTAGGGCTGCATGTGGGACAGCTCAGAGGACAGGATGTCTCCGATCACCTGCACGGGCATGCGCTCACCCGCCGTCTTCTTACGCACGCGCAGAGCTCTGGAAAATGTAAATGTCTTTTTGAGAGGAGAAATAACCACACGGAATAATGTTCCAAATAAGTCCAAATGATAGTACAGTCTGGTACAGTGGAACCTCGGATTACGAGCATAATTCGTTCCGGAAGCGGGCTCGTATTCCAAAACACTCGTAAACCAAATTTTCCCATAAGAAATAATGGAAACTTAAATTATTCGTTCCACAGCCCCAAAAAAATAAGTGCATAAAAAGAATTAACACAAAATATAAAATAAAAATAAAACAAATTAACCTGCACTTTACCTTTAAAAAAAAAGTAAAAATAAATCCTGACAGATAAGTGTTTCCGTTTATGCTCACAGGCGCTGTGTGTGTGTGCTTTTCTCTCTCTTGCGCTGCGGAGTGTGTGTGTTATGTGTGTGCGCGCGCGTAATTTGACACCGCAAGTGCAAGAGAAAGAAATTTGCAGTGCAAGAGAAAGAAAAACACACACACACACATCACATGTTGATGTTGACCAATAAGAGACGAGCACTAAGACCCAGCAGGAGAGATGATTACCCGCAGCGCAAGAGAGAGAAAAACCGTTGGCTCAGTTGTGATGACGTGACGCTCGGCGTCAAATCAAGAAGCGCATGCGTGATACATTGTCCTCGGTGCTCGTAAACCAAGACAATGCTCGTTTTCCAAGTCAAAATTTATTAAAAATCTTTGCTCGTCTTGCGGAACACTCGTAAACCGCGTTACTCGTAATCCGAGGTTTTACTGTACTTAGTTACAACCAGCAAATCCTAGTTTAAAGGCGGGTCCACAACATTTTTCAGTCTGAGGAAATCAAATAAAAACTACATAGAAGTTATGTGAAGTAATGGTCCCAAACAACGCTTCATAGATCCCAAACGGTTCAACCAATAGCCTTCGTTCAAAGTTTAAATATGACAGGAGACATACACGTAGCTCTGTGGGTTTTAGGGGGCGTGTGCCAAACGCGCCAATTAATTTTATTTGTATATCGCTTTTCACAATTGTCATTGTCACAATGCAGCTTTACGCAATCATAAGAGGACTTTGAGGATTTTAGGATTCTTTGTTCTATTCCTTGTTATTTCCCTGAGTAAATCAGGTGGTGCTGTGATTCATTTACGTACTTGAGCAGTTTGGTGTTGCACATGATCAGTTCTCTCCAGTTGACGAAGATCATGCTCATCTCAGCCTCAGTCAAGCGTCCCGACTCGGCCATGGGTTTGTAGAACACCTACACACACACACACACACATGCACAATTCAGTCACAGGACAGAAACGCAATTTCCATTTTACTTTATCAGCCAAGACACAATAACTTTCTTAGAAAGTTAGTGTATTGAAGCATTTTTTAGGAATGTTCTACTTTTTAATGATGGGTTTTCTTTACTATACACATGTCTAATTTTGACATTTATTATTTTTCCTAACTTATTATATCTTTTTCAAACAAGCAAGAACGCTGGGAATCACATCACAGATCTGAAGATTAGGATGACTGTAAAGCTGAGGATTTGATTAATTACTTGATTAATCAGTTACTTATGACACATTGCTCAGGTGGTGCTCCAGATGTTTGGGACCAAATATTGCTGTAGTGATTTAAATTTAGTGATTTCTGTAGTGACAGAAAATTTTTGTATCTTTATACATTTGTACAGTATTTATTAGCTACAATCTCCTCGCGGCTCCAAAGCGTACACGTCTGATCTGTCATGGCTGATGTCGCAAGAAGTTCTGCAAGAAACCATTTGTAATGATTCACACCTGCACTTATGGACTGTATGGTAGAGCAGGTGTGTGTGTGTGTGTGTGTGTGTGTGTGTGTGTGTGTGTGTGTGTGTGTGTGTGTTTACCTCCAGCACCAGTTCCAGGTCCTGGACATACGTCTGCTCCGTCTCGATGAGCTCGTGGATGTAGCCCTGCCTCTTCCTCTCCTCACAACTCATGGAGTCTAAGCTTAAAAGGTCGGCACACCCTACACACACACACACACACACACACACACACACAAATACACAAACACACATGCAGGCAAGCAGACATATAGACGAGCATGTAGAGACGTTGGCATGCACACACTTACAGATGAGCACACAGACCGTAGACGTGTTAGTGTGGACAAGGGTTAAACATGGACACGACTCATATACAGTAACGATACAGGATGGATTAAACCGGTGATCACTCGTTACATCAAAACATGTCATTTTTATTATATTAATTAATTAATTAATTAATTTAATTAATTATTTTAAAAGTTCCACTACTAACAATATTTATTATATGATTGTGATCAATTACATCAAAACAAATAAAATTTTTATTTTTATAATTTGTTTGTTTGTTTGTTTAAAACGTCTCAGTACATTCTAATACTAATAATATTTACTATAATAGTGATCAATTCCATCAAAATATGCTTATATATATTATAGTATATATTTTTTATTTTATTTTACTAAAATGATGCAATACTAAAAATATTAATTACAATGAATTACATTCCCTTGCAAAAGTATTCACACCCCTTGAACTTCCCCACACTGTCACATTACAACCACAAGCCTAAAAGTATTTTATTGGGGTTTTATGTGATCGCCACACTATTCTGGTATTTATTATTATTATTATTATTATTATTATTATTATTATATTATTATTATTATTATTATTAAACCATTAATGATTTTCCTTCCACTTTACAATTGTGTGTCACTTTGTGTTGGACTATCAAATAAAATAATAAAATAAACAAATAAAAATAAAAACTATTTCAAGGGGTATGAATACTTTTGCAAAGCACTGTATATAAATATATTACATAGAGATTTTTTATTATTATTGTTATTATTATTATTATGCAATTACTTTTTCAGACACAAAATGAACTCCCCAATCAGTTTTTTTATTTTAAACTAAAGTAAATTTTAAATGAAGCATAATAAGAAAGAAACTGCCAATAATATAAAATATTAATATAAAACTAACGAACTTACTTAGTAACCACAGTAAAATGACAGGAGGGTAAGACTTGTGTATGATCATGCACACACACACACATATACACACACACACACACACGTACATGTACCGTACACGTATAGATTTATACACATATATAATGAGGCGTTATTAATGATGCCATTTGCTCGGACATCACACACGTCTCTGAGACGCGGCGCGTACAGATGAAAGTCACACCACTCGGCAAGACCCCCGGTTTAAAAACGTCTTTATTTCTCTTTCAGGTTCTGCATATAAAAGAGCAGCAAAGCTGGAGCAGGGCTTCTGTTAGAGCACACAGAAAGCAAGAGGCCGTGGCACTGCAGTGTAAGGGCGGTTAGCTGGTTGCATAGGGACGCCTCAAGTGCTATAGGATAACATGCTGCTGGTGACGTCATCACGTGTGTGTGTGTGTGTGTGTGTGTGTGTGTGTGTGTGTGTGTGTGTGTGTGTGTGTGTGTGTGCTACATTTTAACAGGAAGAAGCCGTCTAGCTGTCCTATAATGTACAAGGCTTAGTGAGGATGCAGTGTATGCTGGTAGAGCACGGACACACACACATATTGTGTATATATACACGCGTACACACTTCCTCATCATATCATGGTGGATATAAAGAGTCATGACCAACTACAAAGCTCATTATTTTAAGCCTATAGAAAAGAACCCTTGGAACATGTCGCCCTATTGAAGGAGCCGAAATGAAAAGAACAACACAGACGAACGAGAAATATTTACCCCCTAAGCCCCCATGTCCATGACCATGGTGGTGTGTGAAGTTGGCAAGATTTCAGCTAAATCGCATCATTCTGGCGATTGAGGTATTTCTTTAATCCGAATCATTTTTGTAAATGGCGGCAAATGCATAACAACGAAAGGGAAGCGGGGGAAAAGAAATATATATCGAACGTAAATTCAAAATGAGGGAACAGCCTCATCCAAGCAGAGCAGGGAGGAGGCGGAGTCTTGTATGACGCTCTCTGATTGGAGGAGGAAGAGGAAGAGGAGGAGGTGGAGGAGGAGGAGGAAGGGCCGAGGCTAGAGTTCCTGAAATAAAGCAGAGATGAGGCGAGTGATGGGGAAAGGGAACAGGGAACAGAGGAGCGGGTGAGTGTAGCCATGGAAGATCATAAAGAGAGGAATGGATAACATAGATCAGTGCTGAGAGAGGAAAAAAAAGAAAAAAGTTTGCACGTGAGACGTGTGACGTAATGCTCGATATATATCGGCACTACAGCGGCGTCCCAAAAGAACGTATACACACCTCAACAGTTGTTATCCGTGCACCTTTTTCAAACTCGACTTGAATTATGCCGGCAATGTGTCACATTATGTCTCCTCTGAAGAAGCCGGCGGCCGCAACATCGGTGATGCTGTCATGTGACCGTCAGTAGAGAGGCCTATATTTTTCATGTTAAAGTGTGTATACGTTTTTGTTGGGCCCCTCTTTATTTATTTACTGGAGAAAAGTAAGAAACCTTTGGTGTTTCAATGCAAAAAAATCAAAAATATCTTCAAGATTAAACAAACCGTCAGTTCGAAAAAACTCCATTAGCCGTTTTTTTCTTGGTGCTTGAAATCGCGGGAGGTTGTGAGATTATCATGGGATGGAGGGATATATTATTATAAAAAGGTGAATAAATACAGCATGTTGGTGGCTTTGATCTGGATGAAATCTGATGCTTGTTTGTTTCCAAGTCATAATCGTTGCTTCTTTCACATTTAGTACGTAGTGTGGCCTTTGAGACTTAAAGGTCAATTTCGGCCTTCAGATAAAATATGGTTCCTCAACTGAACTTCTTTTTAAAAAATCCCTGTCACTGTGTGTACTCCAGTGAGGCTGGATTTAATAAAACCTTGGTGAGGGTCACCAACACTGAGGCCATGTCCGGGATTAAAGACAAGATCACGTTAATGAAGAAGTGTCCTTCAGCTCCAAAGAGAGGACATGGAAAAGATGGGACACTGATACTTTTCTGTTCTCTCTTTGCCTTCTAAGCTCTTAGATTTTCACACATTGAAGCTGTTTCCACTTTCCAGCAGTCTCTAACGTTTCTATAGCTCCTTCTGAACATACAGAAATCTCTACATTCTCAGGACTTACATTGCTGGCTGGGGTCGCACTCTGTAGTCATCTTGACGTAATTGGTCGGGAAGAGACCGGTGACGCCGTTGATTTCGCCTTTCCACCAGTTGGAGTCGTCCTTGTTGAGGACGTTGATCAGCTGACCTTTCTGGAACGTCACCTCATCCCCGTTGGCTGCTTTGTAGTCATACATGGCGATCACCTGGCACACTGAGGAAGAAGAACGAACCACATCATCATAGGGTTCGGTTCAGCTTGAGTACTTTTTCATCACGTATGAGATAATGAGATCGACTGCTGTGCGTGTTCACGCCTTGCCCTGAGAGCTCCCCGGCTCCGCAAGTTCACTAAGACCCAGAATAAATGATAAACAGTCAAGGAAAAGATGTGTGTGACGTACGTGGCTGGGGTGCGGGAGTGGTTTTACCACTGTTGGGCTCTAGCAGTCTGACGTTTGAGGAATGAAACCAGCCCTTTTGACGCTTCTTTCCCCGAGCCTACAGTACGACACACATGTAACAAAGACCAGCGATCAGATTAATTTACCATTGGAAGTGTATCCACAGTTCCGTTATACAGACCTGCAGTTCTCCCAGCCACCAGCCACAGGAGTTCTTATGGAGAACGAGGATCAGCTGCCCCGGGTTCAAGTTCAGCTGCTCGGCCGTAACCGCCTCGCAGGCTGACGTTACCTGCGCAATCTCTGAAAAACGAAAGAGAAGAAGAGATATACTGTATAATGGAAGAAAACAGTCCCTCCTTCCTTGTTTTAAAAAACTCACCTGGCTTTTTAACGGAAGCACCAGCTTTGGCAGTCTGGAAAAAGTAGTATGAAACAAATATTACAATCTTTCACAGTTCAGATCTTGAGCTGTCTAAATAACACATCGTTATAAAATGTCCGCATACGTCTTTGGGTTTGACGTAGTTGGAAGGGAAGAGTCCCGATTGGTCGCCGATGCAGCCTTTCCACCACTCGCCCTCTTTTTCCGTTACCAAGATGACGTCTTCGGCTCGGAACGTCAGGTCACCTGGCTCGGGACTCTCGTACGTGTAAAGAGCCACATATTCTAGCAAAAACATCCACCGTAAGACTCACCATGAACTTTAAACAAACTGAAATTGAAGTGAAGATGAAGAAAACACAGCTCACCTTCATGAATTGCAGAGTCGGGCATTTCCAGATCTTCTACACTGGAATATAAAGGCCTGGAGGAAAAAAGGAGAAGATTTCCGGTAAACAGGATCTGGTGTTGTGGTCGAGGTACTCTAGTAGTTCCCTTTCACATCTTGACTTACTCCGTGTGTGTGTTGTTGGTGGTGGTCACCATGGAGACGTGCGTTTTGGGGAACCAGCCTTGGTTCTCCCGGAGCTCTCCGTACCACCAGTTCTCCTGCTGCTCCAGAATGGTGATGATGTCATCCTTAGCGAAGCCGAGCTGAGTGTCAGTGGTAGCTGTCCACTCACACACGGCTACGGCCTACGCACACACAGTGCCACGTGTCATTTTTAAAAATCTAACCAGACAAGTTTTAAAGCTTAAACTTTGTTCAAATACACCGACTACCTGTGTGTGTTGTGTGTGTATCGCTGCAGGAGTGTGTGTGGGTGTTGGCCCCTCGATATCCACCCGAGGGATCCTGGAAAAAGAAGATAAATAAAATACTGTATATAAAGTATCATGAGCAGTAAACATGTACTGTCAGAAATAGAATCAATTAAAAATGTTATGAAAGCCAGTTAAGTGTCAGATCAAACTTACAAAGCCCACATCTTACTAGGGCATAATTCAGCACTGTGTTTAACTGAATCGTTAAACACAATCTGTAAATACTGAGCTTTACCTAGAGTAGTCAATAGGGGGCACTGTGTTCTGTGTAGCAGCCGCTGTGGAATCTGTCTCATCGTTTTTACAGGTTTTCTCAGCGTAGCTCTCAGGAAACCAGCCGCTCCTGCCTTGGTAGGTGCCGTACAGCCACCCGGGCTCCCTCACCGTCGACTCGTCCACCTGGGAGCAGTGTTGAGGGACGTTACTTTTTAAAGTAACTAATTACATTACAAAATTACTGTCTTCAAAAAGTAATGAGTAACATTACAGCGTTACTTTCTGGTAAAAATAAATAGTTCGAGTACTTTTCCATTGCAGAAAATGAAAACTCCTTTGTGATTCCTCATGCATGTTGCTTTAGTCAAGACTAGGGTTAGGGTTAACCCGAACCCTAACCCGAACCCTAACCCGAACCCTGTTAACTACTAATACCCCTATCTCACCTACGGTGGCCGTAAGTACGGTTTATCATGATTCAAAAAAGTAATCCGCGTACTCTAACCCGTTACTTTGTAACGCGTTACACCCAACACTGCCCGAGAGCAACAGGATCACGTGATCAGTGTGGGTTAATGCACTTCTACCCAATCGTCTGACCGTGATCATGTACCTCTATCAGACCATCCGCTTCCAGCGACAGTTCGTCGGAATTTCGAGCAGTGAAAGGATAAATTGCTCTGTAGGTGCTCGGGGTGGTCTTCGTGCCCTGGACATCGAAACTAGCTGCTTGTACACCTGTACCTATCAAACATAAACAAGATTCAAGAAGGACCATTAACAGGACACACAAACAGTGCACCAGTGTGCCACACACATACACACACCTGTTGCATTTCCTGTACTGTTAAGCAGTGCAGAGAGCTGAGACTGAAGATCGACGCTGGCATTGATCACAGGATTGATCCCTCGTTCAGAGACTCCATCACCCTCCTTCTCCTGGCTGTCTATCTCTTCTGCTCTTCGTTTCTCCTCCTCCTCTTCCTCTTCCACTCTTCGTTTTTCCTCCATCTCGCTCTCCTCTGCTATCCTCCTCTCCTCCCTCTCTCTCTCCTCCCTCTCCTGCTGCGCGGCCTTCTCCTGGGCCTCGCGGAGTCGGGCCTGGGCCTGAAGTTGCTGCTCCTCCCTGAGTTTGGCTTCTCTCTCTTGAGCAAGCCTCCTCTGGCGCTCGGCCTCCTCCTTCTGCAGCCGCTCCTGCTCCAGCTTGGCCTGTCTGAGTTCACAAATACACACACACTGGTCAACATTTTTGTGCGTAAAGAGTTGTGTGTGAACACTGTAATGCTGCACATCCTTGATCACCTGGCCAGTTCTTCCTCTCTCCTCCTTTTCTCCTCTTCCTCCTGTCTCCGTTTCTGCAGCTCCTTTACTTTTTCTAGCTTCACACGGTTGAGCTGATCCAGCACGGCCTGCTGCTGCCGCTGCCTCTCTCTCAGTTCCTGCACGTGTTCCCAAGAATGCTTTATTAATGCTAGATGCAGACCTTTTGGGATGTAACATGTACTCTACCCTGCCTCTCTATAGCAGTCAGACTCTCCTAACCCTAACTCTCCTGACATGTCTTTTGCTTTACTTATATTTAATAACATCTCATAGTTTCTCACAGTCCCATGAGTTCCCAGGATTTAGGGTTCTCAGAGCCTCACATTCCCGTACACTACAGTATGTCTTCTTCTTCCCAGTCCACTATGTCCTCAGAAGCCTACCCTACCTGTACACTATACCATCATAGCTCTACCTTCCCCATACACTATATTCTTAGAGCCCTACCTTTCACATAAACTATATAAACTATACCCCATTCACTATACCATCCCTGCCTTCCACATACTCTTTGTCCTAATAGCCCTACCTTCCCAGTATACTATACCATCAAAGCCATACCTTCCCCATTTTCTATGTCCTTAGATCCCTATGTTCCTCGTACACTATATCCTCAGAGCCCTAACTTCCCCATATACTATGTCCTCAGGGCTCTATGTTCCCTAACACTATGTTCTCAGTGCCTTTTGGTCCCCCCTCAGAGCCCTACCTTCCCTGTACACTATGTCCTCAGAGCCCTATCTTTACAATACATCTTAGCCATACATTATATCATCAGAGACCTATATTCCCCATACACTACAGGTGAAGCTCGAAAAATTAGAATATCGTGCAAAAGTTCATTTATTTCAGTAATGCAACTTAAAAGATTGTGGATTTTGGGTTTTCATGAGCTGTAAACCACAATCATCTCAATTATGACAAATCACGGTTTGAACTATCTTGCTTTGCATGTAACGAGTCTATCTCATATATTAGTTTCACCTTTTAAGTTGCATTACTGACATAAATGAACTTTTGCACGATATTCGAATTTTTCGAGTTTCACCTGTATGTTCTCAGAGCCCTACCTTCTCCATACAATATTATGTCCTCAGAGCCCACACTCCCATTACATTTAGTCATTTGACAGACGCTCTTATCCAGAGCGACTTACATTTTTTATCTCATTACACATCTGAGCAGTTGAGGGTTAAGGGCCCAACAGTGGCAACTTGGTGCCAAGGGGTATCCCAGGGGTTTGAACCTGGGATCTTCCGAACCATAGTCCAATGCCTTAACCACTGAGCTACGCCTGGCCCCATGTTCTTGGAACTTTACGCTACCAGTAACCTATATTCTCAGAGCCATCCAATCCCAGTACCATACTGTATGTCATTAGAACATACCTTAAACCTTCAGCTCCCAAAAACACAAATGCCTAGAGCCCTGTGTTACCAGAATGCCTTGTTCCCAGAGCTGTTGTGTTCTCAGAGTCATTTGTCTTGCTATAATGTGGTCATTCAACATCTACACAGTTGTATCATTTGCAAATATAGAACAATTATTTTTTACGATACTGATATGATACCAACCAAGGTAGTGAAAGGAGTTCATTAATGGGGTTATGAAATGGAGAGAATGTGCGAGTGGCCAGTAAACTCAAACACACAGAGGTGCAATAAAAACCCACCACAAACATACAATAAACCAGCATCAATTGTTTAGCTATTGAACTTATGACTCCGGAGACACCAGACAACTTTTTTGGGGGCTTTTTTGTTTGGTTCGATTTTTTTTTAATAGATCCACAATCAAACAAACGTGAATAAAATTCACTGAAAGATAAAGGTCATCAGATGCAAAAGAGACACTTTTGCACCTGGTAGAATTAATAAACCTTGGTTTAAGTACCCGTAATGAACCACTTCTCAGTTCTGTGAAACCTCAAGAATTACACTATGCGTTTTGCATCAGTCTGGTTTTGATGAGGCCCTCGTCCCAGTTTTGCAGTCTGGTTTTTGCGTAAAAGAGAAAAAGGGAAATGTCACTGCATGTCAGTGGCTTGGTCTGTTCGAGTTTACTGATGTGCTGAAAGTGAAATAACAGTGGTAGCTTTAGATAATGCACTGTAGGGAGGAAGGTATGTAAGTTGGTAGGTGGGTTTGGGTAGGAAAGGAAGAAAAGAAGCTGCTAGTTTCATAACAGGCAATATTAATGGTTAAAACGTGGTAAAATACAGTGTCTGTATCTTACTTCCACCAATAAGAGGTAGTAATGAGGAGTAAAGAAGACAAATGCAAGATGGAGGGATGCTCAGGGACAAGTGTGACAAATGAAATAAGGAAAAAAGGATAGCACAGAACCTTGATTAGAAGGAAGAGATTGGTTAGACAGCCCAGCAAAGAGAGAAGTCCCTGTAGCATACAGTCATCCATCTCCACTAACTACACCGAGGGCGAGAAGGAGGGTTAGACAAAGAAAGAGTGTGAGCGTATCCAAGAAAGGAGGGCATCAGAGAGTGAAAGAACGAGTAAGCAAAGCGGAAAAAGAGCCTGGAAAAATAAACATTAGTACTGTTTGTTATTACTGAGTCTAAATCAGGAAAGTTACTGCATCCGGTCAAACATGTTGGCAGATATTTGAATGTTGTGTTAGTGTGCGTGTGATTCTTTTGTAGTCACGTTAGCATCATAGCATGCAAATAGTGTGGATCAGTAATCTCTCTGTCTTTAGCAGAGTGAAATGTCTGGGTTAAACTCAAATCATGTTAGTTTAATCACTTCCACTATGCTTTAATAACCCGCCGATCCCATTTTAATAAGCATCGCATTTTTAAAAGTGCCTCGCTGTGGTTGTGAGATTTATTAGCGTAACTCGCACGGACCTTCATGTCCTGCTTGTAGCGCTCCACCTCAGATAGCTTGGCTGTTGTCTCCCTCTCCAGAGCATCCAACTGCTCCTTCAACTTCCGGCAGCTCAGGTCCTTCTCACACTTCTTGTTCTTTACGTCGTTCACTCCTGCAGCTGAGGAAAGGACAAGAATAGTGAAGAGAAATGTAGAAGATCTATCTGTATGAGGGGGTATCAAAATTTTCAAAACTAGTTTTGCACCGACCTTCATAAGTCAGTGTGCCAAAAGACACCGTATTGTGTACATCAGGAGCTGTGCGACTGGTGCTATTCTGATCATGTGCATTACCACGTCTGCTATTTCATCATGGATAGCAAGTTAGAACAAAGAGCGAACGTGAAGTCCTGCATGTAACTAGACAAATCTACCACAGTCACATTTCATATGATTCAGCAGGTTTACAAGGTGCAATAAGCTGCTTGAGGTGTTTTGAGTGGCACACACTCTTCAAGAGCAGAAGAACATCATGGGAGTCGATGAGAGATCAGGAAGACCTTCAATGAGCTCAACCACAATTCGGCCATTTGTGCATGATGGTCATCGGAGAACAAATGCGGAACCGCCCAGGCAATCCCATGCGCCATGTTGCTGCCAAGTTCGTCCCCAAGCTGCTGACCCAGGAGCAGAAGGAACACTGCATCAAAATCTGCTAAGAACTCCGTCAGCGTGAAGTGGATGACCCTTCCTTCATGTTGAGGATCATTACCGGTGGTGAAACTTGGGTGTATGTGTACAACAGATTTCACAGTGAAAGAGCCCATCATCTCCAGGACCAAAAAAAGAGAGGCAGGTCCGCAGCCGTACCAAGTGAATTCCATCAGATCATCCGTCCATCCATGAATTCACTTACCATTCCATACATCTACTGTATCTCTGCATAGATTGACCCTATATGACCATATGTGTGCTTTCCCGCCATTTATTTGTCTTTTCATCCTAGCATTCATCTATCAATCCACCCATTCATGGATTCATTTCTCATCCCCTTTAATGCTCAGTGCATCTGTACACTTATCCAGTGATCCATCCATATACTATACTACTTCTACTTCTACTTCTCAATTCATCTGCCCCTTTATCTAATCACATGTCCTTCCATCCATCCATTTGTCATGCATCCATTTCTTAATGCATCTATAAATGGATTTTGGGTGTGTGTGTGTGTGTGTGTGTGTGTGTGTGTGTGTGTGTGTTCTTACAGCTAGTGTTGCTCTGGGTGAGGTCTCTCAGTTTATCCGCCATTTTCTGTTTCTCTGGAGCCAGATTATTCATCTGTCTCTGAACATCCTGGAAAACATTTTTTAAAAGTTCTGACATTTACAGTATACTGTAGTACAGTATGTACCATAGTAGCTATACAAGAGAAACCACCCTAAAACATCTGTATTTAAACCTTTGACTAGGTAGATCTTAGCACAATTTTTTTATTTTAAGGTGCATCTGAGAAACCTAAGAAATTCATTCCAAAAAAATCATTGCGAACCTCAAACTGCAGCTGAAGGGAGTTGATGTCAGCGATGCGTCCGTCTCTTTTCTGATTGATAAGCTCTAGCTCCGCCCTCTTGACCCGCCTCTTGCTCTGGGCATCACGGAGACAGTCTGAGATTTGCTTGTGCCTGTTTCCCTGGGAATTCATAATCGCATAAGAGGTGTAAGTTCATGTACAATCTCATTTATTTCCATGCTGAGCTGCTACTTCACGTGTCACAGGTGATTTGTAAAGTATATGTAAATGGTTGAGGTAGTATCACTGCAAATAAATGTTCTTATCTGTCTCTAGCCCAGGGAAATCTCTGTCCAATGCAAATCATGGCACCATGTCACTTTAATCTCCGCTTCTGATGCTGCTGAACTTTAAATAGTCTGATTTTAAATCAGATCTGGCCTGAGGAATAGACAGTGTGTGTGTGATATTGTGTAAAAAGTAAGTCTGACCACAGCCTCCAGCTCTTGCTCCAGACTCCTCTTCCTGGCTGTGAGTCTCTCAATATCTCTCTTCTCTTTTTCACTCTGAGCCTGAAGCTCCACCCACTTAGTCTTCTCCCACTCCATCTGCCTCTGTCGCTTCACTGCCTGAAAGAGAGGAACAGCACGTTTATACCTGGATTTACAGACACACAGTCTTAGAGTCCCACTGAAGAAAGGGTGATCTCTGTACCTGTGTGTCCTAATGAAAGGGGTGTGGCTTCTATAAATGTCTCACACTGAAAGGGGTGTGACCTCTATACCTGTCTCTCTTTGAAAAGGGGTGTGGCTTCTATACCTGTACCTGACTGAAAGGGGTGTGGCTTCTATACCTGTACCTGACTGAAAGGGGTGTGGCTTCTATACCTGTACCTGACTGAAAGGGGTG
>JAQQZT010000012.1:35671053-35681600 GCA_030068275.1 Clarias platycephalus | reverse complement strand
CTAACACACACATACACACACACACACACACACACACATACATACACACACACACACACACACACACATACATACACACACACACACACACACACACACACACACACACAATCTAACACACACCAATATAGGAATATGCATGCGCGCGCACACACACATTATTCTATTGAGGTAATTCTAAATGATTAGTATATTAATATTAATAATAATAACAATAATAATAATGTGTACACAAACACACACTAATACAATAAGTTGCTCAACCACATATTTGTAGAACATCATGGACATTTACACGATCTAACAGTGTAACACACACCCTGAGAATACTGTGTGTGCACAAACACACACTTATATTATAATGTTCATGCTCACTCACACACACACACACACACACACACACACCTTCATAATCTCTCTCTCTCTCTCTCACACACACACACACAGAGTCGTTCCCTAGCTGCGTTCTCGAAGTCTCCCCACATGAAGTCGATGAGTTTTACTCTCCGAAGGACTTCCGCCTCGGGGAGACGCTGAGGCTCATGGGAAGGCACTTCTTGCTGTACGACTGTGACACGTTCACCCGGAAGTACTACGAGCAGCATCACCCCGAGATCCCGCTGGAGCCCGTCCTGCCGGAGACGAGGCCCGAGCAGACGTGGAAGAGGGTGAGGGGGACGGTGTACGCTTTATAAAGATAGATCCATTTATGGTGCAAACAACGGTTATAATAGATTGTCTGTCTCCTCACACACACACACACACACACACACACACACGCAGTTGATCCCTCCATACAACGGCTTCGGGTCGCTCGAGGACTCGCTCCAGAACTGCCTGACTCTGATTCCTGAGCCGCCCAAGAAAGACCTGATTAAGCTGCTGGAAAATGACCACAAAGTGCTGCGCTATGCTGCCAGGCTGGTGAGAAAACTAACATTAAACACACACACACACACACACACACAGGAATCTAGCTGGGTGTTCCACACAGTGTTGCGCTGTCTCTGCCTGCTACAGGACTCTCAGAATCCCTACGACGAAGGCCGTCACTTCATCCTATTCTACTTCCTGTCTAACGACATGATCAGCATCTTCGAGAAGCTCACGCGCAACTCGGGCTTCATCGGAGGACGATTCCTGGAGAAGACGCGCGTTCCCAAACCGGGCAGCACGGTGGAACACCCCGAGTACTACGGCCCGGCCGATTTCGCCATAGGAGCCACGGTGGAGGGTAACTCCTGCTTCTGACACGACTTCTACGTTAATAAGGAATCAAACACTTGGTGTTTTACTGTTACAGTAGAATATCATATGGTGGTGCGACGAAGTAGAGTCATAGTTCCATTAACTTAAGCATGACTTAAGGTGTTGAGGTGTTTTATTCCTCACAGCATGTTGTTTGACCTCTGACCCCTTCCATGATTGTCAGTCTTTTAATTAGTGGTGTGCTTTAATTGTAAGTCTTTAGATGGCGGTTCGTTCTGACGGACGCCGATCAGTACGTACTCAATTACCTGGAGTCGGTGGCCGAACAGGAGCGGATCCCCGAGCAGACCCTCGCATCACTCCGGCAAGCTCTAGGCAAGAACCCAGTCCCGAGCGCAAACCCAGACCCGGGTACGGACTCTGAATTGATAAGATCCTAACGAACACCGCCAGACAGTAGAGTCTTCAATCCATGATGTCTGACTCACACTTTGTCTTTTCAGATCCAGAGCGGACGCACTCGTCCTGAATCCTCATCCTGTAGCTACGTCGTGTCCGGACCTCCAGCGGTGCGAATTCTCTCGTATTCTTCTCTACATCCAGTAGTATCAGTAGATGGAGGAAGTCATTGATCATCTAGACTAGTTTTCTGTCCTGGCTCCTCGATGGTGCTTCTCTAGATGTTCGTACAGCTGGGTCGCTGGAATTTGGACACGAGTCATTTGAGACACAACCCCAAGAGTGTCCCTCAAATGCCATAAACGTAAATGAAAATGAAATGTGCATCATGTTTGTTTCACCTTACAGTATGTTTCAACAAACTGTCTTCCATTGAAGCTGTAGAAATATGCATGTAGAGGAAATAAAGCCACTCTGTTTGTGATCCTGCAGATTGTTCTTTACTATATCAAATGAGTAATTAATGTAAGGAATAAAATGGATACAATGGGAGGGTTGCGCCAAGCTTGGTTCGCTCTGGTGACCCCGTCCCTGGAGCGGCTAAGAGACCAACGACAACTACAATGAACCAAGTGGATAAATAGCTGGGAGCAGGGGTAGCTCGGCGTTCAAGGTCCCCGTCTTGAGCCGTGATTCCACCGGGCTGCCACTGTTGGACCCTTGAGCAAGGTCCTTCACGCCCAAGCGCTCAAGTACAATTGGGTATCTAGCTGGCAACCCGACCCCATGAGCAACTGCCACAGAAATGCCGGATATACTATACCCCCAGGGTGCGGAGTACCAGTCACCTGAAGTGTCGGATGGCACTTAGACGTACCCTATTACCTTTTCAATAAACAGCAAGTTCAGATACAGTAATCAGATCTGGTGCTGTAACAGGGAACCCCGTTATTTTGTTTTATAACGATACTCGTTCTCACTTACTCTACAGCAGCTAGAAACAGTTGCTTCTGACCAATCAGAATCGGGAATTCAACAGCACAAAAATCTGAAGGTTTGAATTATTGACTGTATAAAACGAACTGGAGGTCAAAACCAGAGGGTGGCGATTATGCAGCATAGTTGAGGCCAACCGCTGGTAAACACCCAAGCAGACCAAGAACTGGACAAACCCTCTGTGATGTCACCTATAGGTTTTCTGAAGCTCAAATGTGGGTGCTATGATCGTCGCCATCTTGGCACGAGCTGGTCAGACCTAAACCCCAGTCAACCTATAAATGGACAAAGGGGCAGAGCCTGGCTGTTGCGTGGAACACGCCTACCTAACTCAGTTACCTCCCACATGCTAGCAAAGTTAACGTTAGCTTATCTAAAATGCTATGGTGAATAACGCTAAGATGATGCGTAGCAGTTTGACACTGTCACTCAAATCAGCCAGGCCGCTAATTAGGTATGATTTTATGGTTCAATTTAATTTTAAATCTAGCTGTGGAGACCAAAACCATTTTTAGTATCAAGTCATTTCAACATAATGCACTATGGGTGCTCACTTTCTAAGCCAGAGCTAGAGCTCCTAGTGGTCATTTGATGAACTGCATGTCAATTTAAACACCACCTATTCGAGATCTGATGCGTCAGGAACATTTAAACGAAGGCAGAAATTCAACAAAACCTCCAGTGGAGCCGTTTAAATGCAATACAGGGTACACATTGTTCACGACTGCATTGTTCAGAACAGTGAAGTGTGGATGTCGTCGGCTCGTGTGTCTGGACATCTTCCACAGTCAGAGCTCGGTTTCCCGAAGACAATCCTTTTGTCTCTGTTCAAAGCCGCAGATCTTAATATAACACTTCCGTCACTAAGGCAGCGAGTTTCATTTTCCACCAACACAAACCAGCCATGCATCTGCATCAGATTTAAAAAGCAACTCATTGCCTCATCTTGGATTCTGATTGGTCTATAGGTTGTTGATTCGTTTTCTATAACAGCAGCTCTGACACAAATGCAGGTTTATATTAATGTTACACAGTAACGGCTCGTTCACAAGGACTTGCATGGCGAATGCTTCGTCTTAACGTGAACGGTTATTTAACACCTAATGGAAGGAGTCTCCAGTTGGACTCCTCAGGACAGTGGGATTACTGCTTTGTGGTTTTGGTTTTCAACCATGCTTCATCACAACACCCTGAGTGAGGCCAGAACTGAATGCCGGATAAGTTGTGCCTACACCTTGGAGCCGTTCAAAACTTCAGTGGAAAGCCAAGCGAATTTTGTGCATTTTGTGTATGATTTAGTGAAGACACAACACCACGGGTCCCTGGAATGTTATCAAGGACGGTAGCAAGTAGAAAACAGTCCTTTCAGTTTGGTTTTTAAAGCAGCCGGTGCCAAGAGGAATCTTAAATTAAGGTTAAGGGAGGTTTAATGTCTATTTATTTCATATTTTACTTCATTATATTTCAAATCTAAATGTTTTAATATGCAAAAAAATGATTATAGTGTTGGAAATTGGTACTATTTTTGGCTATCTGGAACGGATCATCTGCATTTACATTACTTCCTATGGGATAATGCGTTTCACAATACAACATTTCCGTTCTAAGACCACAATTTACAATATTAATTTCAGTTTTTCTTTAACCACAATCATGTCCATTCACAAGACACTCGAGGAGATGTCATGGTAATAAAACTCTCCAACACTTCTGGGTTTTTCCCTCATGGTTATTTTTATTTTTAACTTCATAGAGAATCAGCTTTTAAACACAGCTTGAATGGAAATCCCAAATTTGTCTTTGGAAAAACAATAAACGTCCCGTGCTGTAGTGTTCGGGTTCCGCGTTTTGACACCTTGATTAAGGGGCGGAGTCTGTGCTGCTGAGGAAAAAAAAAACAACAAAAAAAAAATAAATAATAATAAATCACGATGAACCAATCAGAACGCAGATGCGTCTATAAGGAAGTCTTCAGGAACCTCTGGTTTCATCCAAACTTAAAAGGAAGCACCGTGTGTCATGCACATCCCATAATCCTGAACTATTTGGTTTACACAAGAAGCTCAAGAATTTCTTAACATAAGAAGCTCAAGAATTTCTAACTTCCTAAAGCGTGATTGAGAAACAGCCATGACATGCAAGAACCCACTCCTCTCCCTTATATAAAAAAAAAGAAAAAAACCTCCCTAAACACCTTCACAGGCACTCTGTGTGTGTGTGTGTGTGTGTGTGTGTGTGTGTGTGTGTGTGTGTGTGTGACCTGCACGCTGGATGTCCTTCGCAGGCCACCGTGGGCCCGTGTTATCACCTTCCCCAGGGCTGGCTAATACAGTACTGACAACAAGAAAACATGGCTTTCCAACGACAGGGATAAAGAAGCTACGGATCGCTGCGAAGCGGCAGAGGAAAGAGAAATCGCGACTAGAAATTAATCGAAAAAAAAAAGCAATAACAAAATACTGATAATGACGATGTACAAAAAGGAAAAAAATTAAAATAAAAACAAAAGGAACGAGGGGACGTAGGTTGATTCTTTTCCCTCCCCCCCTGAGGGCGCCAACACTTTTGGATGACGAGTCCTCTATGGAATGTCGTAGCACCCTCGTGATCGATGTCGATCCGAACAGGAAGTGGGTGACCGGTTTCCCGTTTCTGTCTCTTACAAAAAATATATATATATCTAATATGTATGGGGCGGGGTTATGGGAAAGGGGGCGGGGTTAAGGGGCTTTGAGCTTCTTCAGTCGCGGCGAGGTTCCGTTCTCTACCTTGAGCGCGCCGTTCTCATGGTGACCAGCTGCAACACACACACACAGATCAGGTTAGAATGCGGGTATTGTTGCTTGTGTGTGGTGTAACAGAACCGTGTGTGTGTGTGTGTGTGTGTGTGTGTGTGTGTGTCATTGACATTTAAATACAATGTCAATACACACTGTATTCTTCCTCATCAACAAGTAAGAGTCATGTTTCTCTATCACACACACACAGCTCCTCCTCCTATTGTTCAGTGTGTGTGTGTGTGTGTGTGTGTGTGTGTGTTAGGATATCAAAAGCTTTTAAAGCTAATCCAGCTGTATACATCAACCACACGACACAATGTAACACCGGTTAGATTTATTAAAGGCAGAGTCAAAAATTATCTGCACTCAGGTTATATTCGAGCTTCTGTTGGCCGCTCGGTCTCATCAGCCGTCTCACCATCTCTGTTTAACGCTACCGTCTCGCTCCAGTCACTGCTGTGCAGGTGTGAACGTGTTGCATGAAAGTTTTTCGCTTAAAGAGAATCGTTACTGGTGACGAGACACGGATTCATCACTACGAGTCTGAGAGTCCGGAACGCAAACGTCCTCAATCACCCACCGGGAAAAGTCGACCATCAGCTGGAAAATTCTTCAGTTTTTTTGAGATCCTCATCTCAGGGGCCAGAAGTATTGGAACATTCAGGAAAAAGGTTTGACAGTGCTCATTACAGTGAAGCGTTGAAGACTAAACTTCGGATTAAACGCGGAGGACTGATATCCGAGGGCGTCCTGATCTCACGTGACGGATTCACGTCTGCGTACACCGTCCACTTGGTTTTAAAAGGTCCTCACTATAGTCCTGATCTCACTCCATCAGACTTTTACCTGGTTGGTCCCCTGAAAGCTGAACTACGAGGACGAGGATTCGCTTCTGATGAAGAAGTGAAGACAGCGGTGCATTCGTGGCTCGCAGCTCAGCCTAAAACGTTTTTTTAATAAGAGAATACGAACGCTTGTTGACGGACGGACAAAGGAGATTCTATCAAAAAAATTGTGTGTTTGACATTTTATACATTCACTCGCACACTGAAAACATTGTATATAATTGTGAACATCGGTATCTGGTGCACTGCAGCGTATATTTCTTGTACAATACACGCGAGATAATTTTGTTCGCATCTACGGATGTTCGTAGAACCGCGGTCCGTTCATATGCGTGGAAGTTCGTAACTCGAAAATGTTCCCAAGTCGGGGACTTGCTGTTCTACAGGCAGAGTGCGGATAATTTTTGACTCACCCTGTGGTAAAAGATTAAAGGTTTACATCGTGGTGCCATTTGAAAAGAATCCGACAGTGTAGACAAATATCACAGTGCACGCTAGAGTGTGTATGTACCTGCGTCGCGTTTGACTGCGCGTGAAGTCTGTTTAGCCGCCGCTCTCTTTTTCGCCTGCTCCAGCCTGAACTCGCGCGTGCGCCTCAGCTGGAAACAGAAAAACTTCCACAGCAGCCATGACTGCGTCGAGCACACCAGGAACAGCACCAGGAGTCTAAACACACACACACAGTATCAGCATGTGATGGGATTCAGACGAGGCGCGTTCAAGTCAAACTGGGACTCTTCCACAACTACAGCGCTAACTAGCTTCCAACATAAGGCTGAATCCTGAACCCCTCTCTAACCCCTGATCAAGGGCACTACCTGGTGTGTGTAACAAGGGATTGTACACCCTGCATAGTGCACTAGCTTTCCATTTAACATTATTTGGGATTCGACCCCAGAACCTGGAAGTTAGCGGAGCGGATATTCTTAACTGGAAAGTTACCGGACTCTCCACCACCTCCATGGTTTATTCTCCTCAGTGTTTGGATACACGGTACCGGAAAACTTACACTAACTGTACAGCAGGTCACGGTTAATTAGTTCCTCCAGGCGGTTAAATAAAAGAAACAAATTATAGTCTGTTGATGATAAATGGTGCATCAGTCGTGCTGTTGTGCTGAATATCAGAACGGCTGGCACTCTGGCTACGCAGTGATGATATTCAGTACAACGGCATGACCAAGAGTGTAGTCCCGCTTAAATAAAGGTTAGTTTTTACTCTCACAACGGTGTTTCAACCGCAATTAAAAGTCCCAGTTTGATTTGAACACACGTAACATTTATATATTCAAAGGAGTTGAAATATTTTTTTTGTTTTTAATAAAAAGATGTGTACCAGGATGTGTAAATTTACAGTTAAAGTCACACCTGCTGTGATATATCTATATTATATATCTATTATGCGTGTGTGTGTGTGTGTTACCTGATAGGCAGTGTGTTGAAGTTTCCGGCCTCCCAGTCGAGAGCCTGGTTCTCAGATCGCGCCAAACCGAAACCCACCGACAGGAACATCAGCGTCAGAGAAACCATACGGGTCAGAACAAACCCCACTGACCACAGATCAAACCTACACACACACACACGTTTAAAAACAATCCTGCACAGGGGTGACACTATTACACTGTGTGTGTGTGTTTTACATTTTATGATGCGTCTCGTCGATAAAGTAAATGAGTCTGGACAGGTGGAACCCCGTCTCGGAGACGTACTGCAGGAAGAGCAGGACCACGCCTATACGTGTCAGACTGCACACACACACACATCATAAGTACACTGCATGAGATGAAACGCACTCCAGACCCGCCGCACTAAGCGTGTACACTCACTTTAATAAATACGCAGCCAGGATGTGAGACAGGTACAGGCAGATATACTGCAGCTGACGGGCGATCTCTTCCTGCAACACACACACACACACAATAAATCCACACTCCTGCCCTCGTTCACACGCGTCTCCCTCTTGTCTCTGGTCTCTCACCTTGCGCACTTTCTGGAAGTAGAGCTCGGGCAGAGCGTGGAGCCAGTACGCCAACTGGGTCAGATAGAAAAACTTCACCTGGAACCTGAGAGACAGACAGAGAGAGAGAGAGACAGACAGACAGAGAGAGATAGACAGAGAGAGAGAGAGAGACAGAGAGAGAGAGACGGAGAGATGATTAGAAACACAGAAGGAAGACTCCAAAGATCAAGGATTTTGTTGATTAAAAAGTTGCTACTTATTATTACTGATACGAGGTCCGTTCGAGTCAAACCGGGACTCTTGACTGCTCACAGTTCGGAGAGATCATTTGCGTAGGGAAAGCCTGTGATTTGGTCAAATGTTTGTTTGAGTCAAAGCGGAACTTTCAATTGTGCAGAATAACAGAACATTTTTCTCAGCGCTCCGGAGCCACGATCGGGCGTCTGAAACGCTGGCCTCCCAGGAACTCCTTTCCTTTGATAGAAAAACGTCCTGGTGTAATCACCACAAACGGAACAGAACTTCAAGGAGTTCCTGGGAGGCCAGCGTTTCAGACAGGAACTCGGCTGGGAGTCATTGGCACGTACAGTCCCGACCTCGCTCCAAGCCGTTTCCACATGGTTGAAAAGGTGACTGCAGGAGTTCCTGGGAGGCCGGCGTTTCAGATGTGCGTGAAGCCGGCAGTGCGATCGCGGCTCCGGTGTCCTGAGGAAACTCGACGCTGTCCGCATTTTTTCTACACAAGTCCCCCTTTGGCTCGAACATATGTTTCACCGAATCGGTGGTACAGGTTCTTCAGTGGTACTGTGTGTGTGTGTGTGTGTGTGTGTGTGTGTGTACCTCAGGTGGACATGAGGGTAATTCTCCCACAGGCTGCTTGGATGCAGAAGATATCCCTCCTGCGGGAAGATAAAATAATAAATAAATAAACACACACACACGTACAAATATACAGATGGACAGATAGATGGACAGAAAGCCCGTCTCAGCGTCTTACAGTAGCGAGAACGTATAGACTCCACAAACTGGAGACGAGGTAGAACACGCACAGCTGTCCGGACTCGTTAAACTTGGTGTTCTTGCTCTTCGAAAGGTGAAGACGCCGGTTCACTTTCTGTACACGACAAACGAACAGCACGCAAGTTAGAGGTTGAAAAAAAGACTACGTTACCCATGATGCATGTGGTGTCGTGCTGTAACTCACGTCCAGGATGTACTCCTGCACCACGGCGTGGAGGATGATGGTGATGAAGAGATAGAAGAGGACGGTGGCGCCGTCCTTCCAGCCGTAGTGGTACAGAGTCAGCTCTCCATCTAAAACACACACACACACACACTCGATCAGCACAACTCGTGGTGTAAAAGTAATGCAGTGTGTGTGTGTGAGTGTGTGTTACCTGGTGTGACTGTACTGATGTTGTACTGCGGTTGAATAAAGAGGATAGCGGTTTTCGCCGTGGCCTGTTGGAATCAAACAGAAACGCTGTAAAGCTCACGACTGTCGTTATTTCTTTATTACAAATGTCACAACATCACATCGTTACATCATCCACACTGCGAGGGTTTTAATAGAGCGTGATGATGAGGAAATAAATCGTTTTCTTTCTTTTGAGGAGTGAGTGGTGTGCGTTCTTAACATGCAGGGACCTGAAACATTTAGAAGTTACAAAACTTCTCAGAAAACTGAGCCGGGCTGCCGTGGGATTTTTTCTTTTAACTTAAACCACACATTTGCAATCATGATGAGTTGCCCTAGAAACCGTAACCTCCGAAGGAAACCGAAAAAGAGAAGTTAGCATGCCTCGCTAATCAGTGCCGTTATGCTAATCATCACAGTGCTGAAATCATAACGAAGGATTAACTCCTGGGTGTCAAAACTTCTGGGATCCAGGGACAGAGGAGTAAACGGATAAGTGCTAGATTTACTTGAAATTGTGGATTAAATCAGCAACAGGATTAATCTTAACAGTGCTGGACTAACCAATAAGTGTTGCATTAACTCAAACAGTGCTAGTTTAAAGGCATAAAAGCATTGTATTAACCCTAAAATTCCTGGATTAATCCCTAAATATGTTGTATTAACCCCGACAGTGTAGGACTAACCCATAAAGAACCAGACTGACCCATAAACAGCTGGAACTGCTGAATTAACCTAGAACAGTGTTGGATTAACCTAGAACAGTGTTGGATTAACCCCAACACCGCTGGGCTGGTTCATAAAAGTGCTGGATTAACCCCTGACAGTGCCGGATTAACCCCTTGACAGTGCCGGATTAACCCCTTGACAGTGCCGGATTAACACCCAAAAGCGTTGGATTAACACCATGACAGTGCCGGATTAACACCATGACAGTGCCGG
>JAQQZT010000012.1:35617558-35633889 GCA_030068275.1 Clarias platycephalus | reverse complement strand
TTGTTGTAGAATGTAGAAAATAAATCACTAAACAAAAACAAAGACATTTGCAAGTGACCCCAAACTTTTGAACGGTATAGTGTACATCTTTGTCTACAGATTACACATTTTTATTTTAAGCTTATTTAATTAATTGCTGATTCCTACCCACTTGATAGATTAGGTAGCTCTCTCCTATTGCGTAAGAGGTTTAAAACAAGAAGACAAGTTATAGATTTTTGTTTTCACTTCAACCAAAATTCTCTTCTTGTTTTAAATGTTCCAGTCTTTCTTGCAAAATTTCAGCTCAGTTCAGATGTATTATCATACATATTTCAGTTGTGAATATATTAGCGAGTGTTCTGGCCAGTCACTCGATCCAAACTGTCATTAGGTTGAATGAGAAAGTTCGCAACAAATTTTAGGTGTAAAAGGGCCGTTCTACCTCTATAGCCTCAAACAGATGGATGAAAAAACTCTTGAAAAAACTTGCATGTCAAATATGTATTGAAACAAAGCAACAGTCTACCAAAACATGTTTCGATCTTGGTCTTTAGATACAAAGTTACCAGACATGTGAACAAGAATAAAAATCCAAGTATAAAATGGAAAATTCATTATTTTACCTATTTAAAAGACAAACACATTTTTTTCAATCGATGCCAATGCCTTTTTGGCCTGATTAATACGTTAACATACACAATTTGGGGATTCTATTGTTAGTGAAATGTAAATATCTTTAAAGAAGTGCTTTTAAAGATTCTTTCAATAGGTAATGTTAAATAGTTTTTGAAAGAAGTTCTACTTAGAACACTCTGTGAGAGGGAAATGCTTTATGCTCTACAGAGTACTTTTAAGTACATTAAACAAACAGTACACTATCAGAAATAAATGTAATTTTCTTTGATGCTGATGTGGTGTATCTTTTACCTGTGAAACCTCTCGTATTGCTACATTGAAGACCTATCTAAAGTCCTTAAGATTTAGTTCTTTTAAAGTTTAAAAAAAATACACTCTGAAAGTACACATCATGTCATATTAATAGTCATATTTAAAAAATGTGAAAGTCTAAGAGTTGCCAAAATGCTCCTATGTGCCTTCTAAATTTCTATAAACATACATTCTGTCTAGAAGCAGGAGCTTCGGAAATTCCATAAACACAAAAGGTTCTGATCATTAAAGTTTCATCACAGGGGAAAACAATGTTTTGTTTTGACTTATTTTTAATGCATAAATTTAATTCACCACTGGTTCAGTGAACATCATTGTACATTTTGAATGACTGATTTGTGCTTTTTTGTGTACATTTTACCTGAAATAGTGAATATAGTGTGCATTCAAAAATAATATAAGGTACACAATCAGACCTTAAATTGACAAAGACAAAAACAAGAACTTTCCAAAGTAAAAAAAAAAATGCAGACATGTATAACATATGAGCCCTTCATGATACTGCATCAGCGACACAGGAAAGTACTGTATTTCTGAGATTGTATCAAGATATAAAAAAATAATAATTGTGAATTATGTAACTTTGGTGCTCATCTCTATACAAGACAAATATTCTAGTTACCCTGGAAGTCTTAAGTGAATGATGGAGGTGAATGTGAAATGTCAGATAACAATAAACCTGAAGTGACCCAAGGACCGATTACCCCCCACCCCAGGGACACACACCCGACATCTCCAAAACTTTCACACGGTGGTCGGTTTGAGACACTCCCACTGTGTCTATGGGGGGGGGGGGGGTGTAGTGAAATTCCTGAGTTCGAGTTAGAGAGAGGGAGAGAGAGAGGAAGGGGAGAGCCTGATGGAAGGTGGGGGTAGTTGTTGATTCACTCTTCTAAAGTAGTTTCAAACCCCTCCTGAGTTAAACAAGATTCGGAAGGAGAAGAGGTAGAAGAAGAAGACAAACAGCTCGTGACTCGTGAAATAAGTCCAGATATTTCATAACATGGAAAAACATGTTTTCATGAACAAGCAGAAAGAGGAGGAAAGAAAAATCCCTGAAACTGTAGACCATAAACAGGAAATTGTTTAAAGATTTAAAGGGTCCTTTTTGGGAGAAACAAAAACACAAAGTGTTGTTTTGGTGCAAAAAGTGATTAGTATAATTTATTGTCAGTGTGGTGATACCATCAGGGGGATACACCTCTTGTGCATTTAATATGTGGCCTAGCTTTATACAAAGGTGGATGTATTAGCTACATTTGGAGTTTGAAGCCAAACATTAGTTATTATATGTGTGGCTAATGTTTTGTTTAAATGTATTACAAACACATATTACACAGTATGTACAAACGTTAGATAGACAGACAGACAGACAGACAGATAGATAGATAGATAGATAGATAGATAGATAGATAGATGTCCACAACATAGAGTTTGATTGCAATCAAGGGTATTCAGCAAAAAGCTAAAATAAACTAGAAGATTGATAAAATATAATATTGTATATGAATATAGCTTTACAGTAAATACACAGTTTTCTGAGTAAATTTAAAAAGTGAAAGTGTGAACAGGTTTTGCTTCTCACCCATATCTGTTTTTATTTTTTTATTTTTACATCAAACATCTCAAATTATTATTATTATTATTATTATTATTATTATTATTATTTACATTTTTTAAATAAAAGATTAAAATAATGAATATGCATTCTGGGCCTTTTCCACAAGTGCTTACATAAAAAAAAAAAACTCTTTATGCTTTTATTTTTATTTTCTTTCACCATAATTAGCCAAAAAAAAAAAAAAAACAGATTTTAAGGTGTTTATGTGCGTACTTTTCTAAACAGCAGTGTTTAACAGCTGATTAAGCAGCATGCTGTTTCACTTTATTCACATTACAGGCTGTTAACTGGTACAAGCCGACCACAGGCTTAGTGTAAGCAAGCGCACTGGTGTGTAATAAACACAGTTACACGTAACATATTGCACGGGTGTAGATTCAGAGTTTTATCAACGTATAGTCTTTTAAGCACAGTAAACATGACCGTACTGATCATACTATACAAAGTGAGGCCAACACGTGATTGTTATTATTATTATTGTGCATAAAGGGATGAATACATCGGGGGGGAAATGGTCGAAAACAAAAATAAACACAAGTCGGGAAAAGGACTATTTCCTGCACAGCACCAGAGTCGAACCAGCCACCACAGGTACTAAACTATTTAGTACGGTAGTGTGTGCTTTTTGGTGATTTGGACAGAGCCCAAGTCACGTGTTCGAGGGCAGGAACCAATCGGAAGCCAGCCAGAGAGAAAGGGAGAGTGAGAGAGGGAAATCGAGAGACAGGGAGAGAGAGAAGGAGGAGGTCACAAGAGAGAGAGAGAGGGAGAGAGAGACATGAGCAAACATCAAAAGAGGCGAAGCACGCTGTACCATGCGAGCTCGCGCTCGAAAATCGCAATGTCGGATCCACGGTGACGCGCATCATCATCTTCATCATCATCATTACCTTCATCACCGCCGCCGCCATCATCATCATTATCACTACCACAACCAGCAACATAATCACCGCCGATCGCCCGGTTTTGCGAAGGAAACGCGTTTTTTTTTCATCGGAGGAACTTCGCAGGAACACGGAGGGTCCGCGCGCGGGGAAACATGGCCGAAGGTTTTTCTCTTTTTTTTCTTTCCTTCTTAATATTATTAGAAATAAAGAACAAAATCAAATGCCACTATTGCACGTTTTTTACTTTCATTTTTCAATTTCACGCAGAAAGAACACCGGCGTCGGGAGATTTTGGGCTCTTTTTGATTTTTTGCCCTTTTTTTTTTTTTTTAGTTTTAAAGCGTAACTTGCTTGTTTTGTTTACGCCGTGTAGTGATCGCACGCGCTATCGAGAACGCTTTTCGCTCTCTAGTAATAAGGTGCGTGAAGGTGAGTAGAGGGAACGGATTGGGTGGTGGTGATGGTGGTGGTAGTGGTGGGGGTATAGGGTAATCGCCCGCGCACCTGCCCCCCCACCTACTCCATACCCGAAAAAACCGGAGTGCACGTGAATTACGATGTGCACGTGGAGAATGTTAAGGGGGTTGGTTAGTTAGTTAGTTAGTTTTGAATGGGTGACATTGAGCGGTCATTGGTCATTAGGATCATCAAACGTGTAGCTGACCCGGAGTGATGGTCCCCGTCACTAGATGCCTCACATCACACCTTGTATGGGGTAAAAAGCGTTTTAGAATTCTCGTTCTGTTCGACCACACACGTCGAGAATCAACTGATCCTGTGTGTGTGTGTGTGTTTTGTGTTGAAACTACTCAATCTCCGAACTTGATTATCCAGCCATCTCCTAACCTTGTTATTCTTTTTTGCTTCCCCCTCCGTTCAGGAGGGCCGGGCGGAGACGCCGCCACGGGGCAGGAGGAGCGGATCCCGGGGCAGGTCCTGGCTGGATCCGGGTACTGCAAATGGTTCAATGTGCGAATGGGATTCGGATTTATCTCAATGACCCACAGCGAGGGACGCACAGTGGAGCCTCCATTAGACGTATTTGTCCACCAGGTGAGAACTGTTCTACTCATTGATCGCTGATCTCCTGGCCTGGTGTGTGTTTGTGTGTGTGTGTGTGTCTGTGTGTGTCTGTGTGTGTTGTCCAGTGCTACAAGAAGCGTGCATGATATGCTGATTTGGTTTGCAGTGTGTTCTGCACCGCGTCTGCACTCCTGATGGCAACACTAGGGCCGGCTACGTGTAGACTACACGCTAGTCTTCTACAGTAACTTGTAACAATGTGGCCTATTTTACCTTATACCCCTCTGATACAGTGTATATAATTCTGCGAATAACGTGGCATTAAAAACGTTTGGATTTTTCTCCCCTTGGTGTAAACCTGATCACATGATCTAGTTCGGTTTCATGACGTCACTGGTAGATTTCCTCACCTCAATTAGATACATAGTTGTAATCTTTGTTGATCTCGAAGGAAATTGTATATAAATAAAGCACAAGTAAAAAAAACAAAACAAAAAACCAAAAAACCATTGGGCTAGGCTACATTGTGAGGAAATGCTGCCCTAAAAAACAAAAACAAAAAAAAAAAACACATTTCGAAAAATGATCAGCACATGAGGACGAGAAGAATGATGGAGCTGATAAAATGTCGGATTTCACTTCACATAGCCTGTGTTGATCTGATCTCCTGGCCTCATATCGCCTGTGTTGGTCTGATCATGCATGGTGTATGTTTTTATTTGTTGCCCATCTTTAATAAGCTAGCTGTTTTTGTGTCCAGCGTGGAGCCAGATGTCGTCATGAGCTACAGTGTTTACATCCGATGCTAGTAGCCTAAAGCAGGAGGCTGTTCTCACTCGGTTTCGCTTTAAGACGGTCGCTACAGGGATCCAGTTCGTCTTCGATCCCGGTTTAGACCGGATTTAAACCCGCGCGAGGCTGCTACGTCATAATGAGTCGGTTATATTTTGAAATTGAGACCGTTAAACCGCGCGTGAGCAGGCCGCCGAGGCGATTACCTGACTGCCTTTTTCTTCACGTGGTTAGCTTAACAAAACATGAATAAAGACGCGGTGAAGTGGTTATAATCACTAAATCAAGCCATTGCTTAGTGTGCTTACATCACTATCACTGCTACTACACACCACTAGCTGAACGTTATATATATATATACATATACCATACATACCATCGTGCTAAACTCTATGCTAATCAACATATGTTTGCTACACTCGATTCATTAATTTTTTTTTTTTTTTTTTTTTTACATTTGTCTTGTAGCACTTTCATAACAAGTTGGACCACATTTTAAGCATAATTCAGTCATATTTTCAGAAAGTATATTTATTATATTTTGATAATGGTTCAAATTGTTCCTATTACCCATTTAACATGTTAATGAGTAAGTTGTCTGTGGTTAATGAATGTAATAAGTAGTGCTTCTGTGTTAATGAGTGCTGTAAGCAACATGCTGGCTAATTTGATGTTTGTTGATGGTTTTGCTCAGTGTTTCTGTCAGAAAATGCTAACTTTATAGTTCATGTGTGTTATGTTTGAAAAAAGTTTAACTAGCGAGCATCATAGGACCATTGTAGCTAAATCATAGATTTGTTTTATTCATTTATTTTTTTTAAGTCGTGAATGTGGTGTTCATGTGCTTGCAATAAAGTCTGACTCATGAGCTGTTTGCTGATAAATATTAGGCTAATTCGCTTTATGTTCTGTTCTCTGTCCAGTGTTTGAGAATTTAAAGGTGCATTCGGTATGTATTTCTGTTTAGAATTGGAAATACCACAATAGAATAATTTATGCAAAATGGAAGTGCATAAATATTTTTGATAAAAAAAAAAAGACAAACCAAATCAAGTTAAAAATTAACTCAGAATTACCAGTTATCTGTTACACTACTAGTATCAGCTGTGTAAAGTAACTGATAAAGTAATATAGTAATAAAGTCATAATGTTGATAAAGTAATATCTTGCTCAGACTCTATCAGATGTCTACACGTAAAGTTGTTGCCATGTTTTAAACTGTCGCGCTGTGTAAACACTACTTTGATTAGTTAAATAGGTAGATAGAAAAGTAGATAAATAGATAGATAGATAGATAGAGTACTTTAATAATCCCAAAGGGAAATTAACAATATAGCAGCCAGTTCAAAGATTATGCAAGAAATAAGTAAGAGGCAATAATCACAATGAGAAAAGGGCAAAGTAAAAAAATAAACATAAATAACGGTACATAAGGTGCACAAGCAAGTTGAAATATTAATAAAAGGGAATGAAAAGGGCATGATCATATTAAATGATCATATAAAAATGTTTTGTGCCACTGTACATCTCTGTTAATGTTATTTTTTCTTTTTTAAATTTCATCACCATGTATTTTTTTTTACAAAATATTATATGATCCCTAATAATTTGTCCAAGCACACCTTTTGTAAATGTTTCTGAAACGGTTGTATTTAAAAATAGAGACCACAGTGTTTTTTTAAACACTTCTTTTGGTTGAATCTTTATATTTTAGAACTAATTGTAACAAAATACATATTTTAAGCTTTGATTAATTATTCTGCCATTTAACGAGCAATCATTTAATTGAGGTTAAATATAAGCCGAATACATCTTTAAAGCATTTCCAAATAATTTCTCTGAACGAGTAGTGTCTGTTTCATAAAGTGCTATCTATGTGATGTGCTTTAAGGTATTTATTTATCTGTTTGTCTGAATTTGCTGGTGTATCTGTAAGAAATGTAGGACCTGATAAAACATATCTGTGGCATCAGTGGAGAGGCCTTTACAATAATCTTCTACATGTTTATCGTCTTTGAAATGTAAAGAAACAATTATTAAGTTGAGAAATCTTAAGGTTAGTTGTGGAAATTCTGTCCATTTGTCAAATTGTACATTTGTCTGTCCATTTGTGAAGCTAATTTAGTACTTAGCATTAGTACTTTCATGAGAAATGTGTGAATAAAATAGATTCATAAATGTGACAGGAATGAAAATGCTTAACTGAGAGATATAAATTGGTTTCCGTATGTTTAAAAGATGTTAAAAATGAAGCACAAGATTAAACTTTAATTGAAATTGCCTTTATACAGCATTCTGAGCCCAGTTATTATGGAAATACGATTAAAGCGAGTTTATAACCTAAGGGCTTAATTTTACTTGCTACATCCAGCTCGCTAGACTTTAAGATTTCATTTTGGATTAAATCTACACTATTATTATTATAATTATTGTTGTTGTTATTATTTTTCTCATTATGCATGCTTGCTGGTGCATATGTTTTCTTCTTCTATCTAACGACTGATGATTATTAAATAATACTGATGGAACCAGAGCTCCAAAGATTGCACACCAGCTTCCTCCAGTCCTAATGGAGGTGTGTGTGTGCAGGTGAAATGAAGGGGAATGGAGGAGCAATTATTATACACAGTGTGTGTTTGTTGGAGATAAATGAGAAATATTAGCATTAAGGCATATTTGAGCATTTACAGAGTTGAAATACAGAACATACTGTAGAGCTTTGAAATTTGAGCAAACTATGTTGGAAATACTTCTCCATGTTTTTACACTTCCTCATCCTGCTTTATTATAATTATATAATCATATTTTTTATTTTTTTATAATATTTTTACATGGAGGTTAATAATCATTTAATAATCAAACTTATTACTTTTCTCTAAATAAAACATCAATGCATCATGATTTTCAAAGACATGTCTATATGCGATATGCAGAAGTGATGTAGTTTGTTAATATACAATTACAGCAAAACAAATACAGGATTATTAAGCGTATTTCTAGACAAACTTAGTAAAATTTGTGTGTTCCATTGGCTGATAATTTTGCTAGTTTTAAGCATACATTTTTTTAAAGCAGTAGACAAATAATTTTCACTTAAAATATCTGGAAAATGTAGGTTTAATAACACTATGTTTGGTTTGTTTTAAATCTTATATAAATAAATTGTAAATAAAATTGACTACATGTGTTGCAGCAAAACTTTGAAAAACATATGTTTTTGACAATACTATGTTTAATGTGTAGGAAAAAAACATAAAATTAGGATCAATACATTCTAAAATGTTGAAACTTGTATATTTTGGTAGAAAATTAAATATCAGCCCATATGCTTATAATCAGTTTCTAAAATCATGTCGCCTGTAATATCTGCTAAAATTGTGTTCGGGCATAATTATTTATATTTTATTTATATTAAATTATATTATTATATTCCTCAGTTGTGTCATGTATACACCTCAATCGAAGCTCAGTTTAGGCTAATCCAAATGACATTTCTGTCTGATCTTACCAGGTGAGTTCCGATCATTTTAGTAATCAAGGAAGCAAAAGTAAAAACTGGAATCTTGAGTGCGCATTTTGAAAAACAACAACAAAAAAAACCCCATAAAATTTATTTCAAATAATTTTGACAGTCGAACAGCAGTGACATTGACCTACATTAAGTTCTGTGTGTAATATTAGCCTGCTGTATACTATATATATATATATATATTAAATTATATTATTACCGGTTGCTCAAACCGAACTCGCACTATTCCCGCAGATCTGGTAATGTTGACGCGTAACATTTGTGGCTTTAGACCGAATTACACGTAATCTCTATTTAAATACAAATTTGTTCATAAACACAGCCAAGGTTTATTGAAGGTTTTTCATCTTCAGTTGTTCGCTTTCTCAGCTTTTCATTCACTTTATCTGGTTCCAGTTTGTATTACTGGTTGCTGGTAGATTGCTCAGGAAGTGGGAGGGGCTTCACTTTGAACAGAGATTATAATCATAGTAATTCACTAATTGATAACATGTAAGAAGAAGTCCAGACTTTAAGATGTCCCGTTATACGCGATGAATCAGAGACACGTTGCTGTGATGAAGCCTTTTCCTTCGCTTTTATTAATCCTTAATCGAGCAGTAACACTTTGTATCGTTTCTTTTATTTATTTATAGTTGAATATTGTTTAACGTCCATGCGAAGTCCTACTAAACAGACAACAAAACATGAACTTTCACCCGTTGCTACTTCCTGTTTCTGAGCCCGCCCCTTTTTTGATTGAAAGCTAAGAACCTCCTACTGTTCTGAGAAACCGGGGACGGTTCAGGCTTTCAGGAGATCTGATGAAGCGCTCACTGATCACTTCCTCTGTGTGTGTGTGTGTGTGTGTGTGTGTGTGTGTGTGTGTGGCCACAGACCCACCCACACGCCACTGAAATGCTGCTGCTGCTGCATCAGCATAGCATCCCCTGGCACCGCTTTTCTGACTGCTGTGAAGATTGCGAAGCCTGTGCGTGCGTGTGTGTGTGCGTACACCTCTGCATGCAAAATACGAGAGAAAAGAAAAGCAGCTCGAACGCACATGCATGTGTGTTGGCTGTTTAAAAGTGTGTGTGTGTGTGTGCTGGGGGTTGGGGGCTCTCACTCTCCGCGGGCATTCTTTTAAAAGAGGAATTTCTTTAAAGACAAAAAAAGGGTCCTCCCCTCCCCTCCCCCCACTTGAAATCACATGTAGAAATACACACACATACAGGATAGATTTATTCTGTGTGTGTGTGTGTGTGTGTGTGGGCATGAGCTTGCTGGATAGATTGACTTTTTCGACTTTCGTTGTTGAAATGTTGCTGTGTGTGTGTGTGTGTTCTAAATGTTTGGACTCTGTGTGTGTGTGTGTGTGTGTGTGTGTGTGTGTGTCCTCTCTTTTTCTGTGTGTGTGTAAAGGTTAAATCGGGCCCCTGGTCAGATTAACCTCTCGTCCGTTTCACCATTTGGCACATAGACACACCCCTAACTCTCTCTCTCTCTCTCTCTCTCTCTCTCTCTCTCTCTCTCTCTCCCCCTTGAGAACGAATGACATCAGGAGCTTTCGTGCAATGTCATGTTGTTGCCTTAACAACAAATCAAGCAGTTTAGATTCTTACTACGTTAGAAACAACTCGATAAATTCAAAGGATTCAGCCAAAGGTTTTTTCTAACAGTCACTTGCTCCTGAGGAGAATCGTGCAGAGCGAACTACACTTCATCAGCGGTGTTACACACACACACACATGCAGAATAAAGACATTAGAACAAGTGAAACCTCGTATCGGCTATCTCTCTTGTGTGTGTGTGTGTGTGTGTGTGTGTGTGTGTGTGTGTGCCTGCTGTCTAGAGCAGTGTGAAATCTCCTGCTCTGCAGCATCGTCTCCATGCTGTGTGTAAATGCTGAAGGATTGAAGTTGGAACATCACGTGCACTCCTTCTTCTTCTTCTTCTTCTTTTGATGTTACAGGGTTTGATTCATAATCCAGTAAAAATGTTGCCGATTCCAAAGATATTGAGAATTTTAAACCCTTATGCACAGATCCCTGCCGGCAACACAGCGCAGGCCAATGGCGATTTAAAGAAATCTATGTGTGTGCTTATATGGAAACCTTGCCGGTGTGCGTTAACGGCGAGGCTGTGTTTTCAACTATGTCATGTAGAAAAAAAAGCTATCATTACTTTTATAAAGGGTTCAGTTTACCACTACAGGAATATGAGAATGACGTCGCAGAAATGTAGAACTCTCGAAATGAGCATGATGTTATTATTTTTTGGTCATACAAATAAGCGAAAACAACCATAAAAACACGTGATTGTGTGTATCTGTGCTATGTGATGGATTTTTCTTTTTCTTTTTTTGATGTCAGTAAGTTGGTTAAAATGATTGGTTATGCCATTCAATACTGCACAACCCTGAGCCCTGTATATGTTTATATATAAAAACCCAGCAAAACTGATAATGCACTGAACTTTAAGGGCTAGGTGAATAATACATTTATTCAGGACACATACAGTAATAAAAATAATCAAAAGATCATTCAGGAAGTAAAAGTTGAAGAAAAAGGATGTGTGTGTTAAATGAATGAACAGAACATCCTCTTCCTTTCATTCATTCTACTTTTTTTCACTTCTATCTCTCAGTGTTCAGGAAGAACTCTTTATTAACACGACCGACTATGTAGCACAAGGTCCCTGAATTTAATCATTTATATTTTATAAAATTGAAATCTTACAATCCGAACGCTTTAGAATGAATAGAAGATTCATTTAAATATCAGAATAAGGCTCGTGAGCTTCACACCAACCTCTGATGTTTGAATGTAAAAATACATCTATTTAATAATGATTTAAAAAAGGAAAAAAAAACAGGACATTTTTTGGGTTATCTTTTTTTAAAATATCATTTTCTTACGTTTTTATTATTTTTTTAAATTCATTGTCATGTACTGTTCAATGACTTGTTATATTTATTCTAATTCATTCTTTTTCTCTTTCATTCTCCAAAACTCTGTTTCAGTCCTTCTTTTATCACTCACTTCCTCTTCTCTTTCATTCTCCTTCACTTCCTGAACATGTTGCATTCTTTTCCTTTAAGTTCATGACGATCGTTTACCCTTCATAAACTTTTATTTTTTAACAGTCATCTCTCTCCTTCGTTTGTCTCGGCGTCTCCGTCTCGTCCAGGTTGTTCTCTTTCCCCCCACTGCTTAAGTTCAAAACCAGAGGATGAAAAGAGGGAGAAGAAAACACAGCCCGGGTCACATGACCAGGTCCCGCCTTCCTTTAAAAAATTCCTGATGCCCATATAAGGAAATAAAGGCAGAATGATTAAACAGACGTCGGGATGAGAAGACCAATGGTTTCTATAGAAACTAAAAAGTTTTTTTTTCTGTTAAATGTGAAATCCTGTAGCCTGTAAGTGTTTTAAATTGGAAACCTGTGTTTAATAAGGATGAAGGTGCTTTCACCTTCATTTTGAAAATGCTTCTATTTATAAAGCTTAAACATTTCAATAATATTTTTTAGATATATATTTTATTTAAACTGAATATTTTAACACAATTTCCAGTAAGTTCATTCAATCAGAACGATCACATTAATGTGGGTAATAAACACTGAAAATGTTGTTTTTTTTTTATGTGATATTTTATATAAAAAATTAAACAGTGTACCAGAATAAGATGTTCCCTAATAATTAAAATTATAAAATTAAATATTTAATATAAGTAATTTATAATAAAACAATTTCTTAATAACTCACTGTAAGAGAAAGTGTAAGTTATGCTATAATATTTAAAATTGTATACCTTGGTATACACTACATATTATAGAAATGAGTTACAAAGACTTAATTACTAATTACTTAATTATTTGCTAAGAATTATTTTATATTATTCAGCTGAATTTTGATTCAAATTGTTTCTAAAAGTACAACTATTCCTAAACTTTTACAGTTTGAGCAGACTGATAGTTTTTTTTATCACAATCATGAAATTATGTTAAAATTATACAAATTAAATGCACTATGTTTTACATAATCATGATTTATAGCTGCATACTAAAAAGGAAGCGGTGCATGTTTAATAACCCTTTTCGTTATATTTTTGTTTTAACTATTAGCAAATTACAGCTTAATTAATAAAATCTAATAAAACACAAATGCATTTAAGATTATGGATGTAAATAGTGGCAAAAATTATTGCAGGTTGTTTCCTGATGCTTTGAAATCAAAGTGACAAATTGTAACTTTACACTTAAGTAAAAGTATAAAAAGTGCAAATTGTATAATTTGTTAATGGCATATTTTCCTTTAATGAACAAACTCATGTAAAATACAGAACGTCAAATTACATCTTAACATACAAATGCCAGAAACCCTCACAATGTTGTAATAAAGGAAGTAGCAAATTTTTAACTTACAGTCCTATGTTTCTGTTTGTAATTAGAGAATAATTTAAAAATATATTTAATGAGTATATATATATGTACATTAAATAGGATTTTACTTTGTTTATTTTTTACTTTTTTTAAACTTATGATTATCAGTTTTAAACTTTAATTTACAAGAAATTTTACATGCTATATTGTAAAGACAATTACAAGATTATTAAACACCAGGAATTATCCATTGGAATGTTTTTAGGTAACTTACTAATTATCTCCAAAATCCGTGAGAGCAAATAATAACTAATAATTGTAACCAATTCCTTAAATGTTACTATACTATTAAGTTAAAAAGAATATATACTATGAAAAGACAAATATTTCTCAATAAAAGGGATTTTTTAATTTGCTTCAAAACGTGATTGAAGTCTGTAGCAGCACAAACATGGTGTCTCATCAATAGAAAGGTTTTCACAGCTGCCTGAGTTTGTGTAGTTGAAAGAAGCTTTAACCCTTAAAACCACATTTGGTAACTTTTAAGTTCAAGTATTTGTACCTACGATATGTATTTTTGCACATTTTATGTTTAAATAAATGCCTTCATAAGGAGTGCCTTCAACCATGATACACATATACTGTAGTATTGCTCTAGACAGGTGAAGGATGATATATCTTCACTGACCTTAACTTCACTGACCTTGGTTTGCAACATAAAAATGACAGTGAAAATAAAACAAACAAAATAAAATAAAAAGAAAATAAAAAGAAAAGACTGGAATTTATTTTATTTTATTTCAGTGACTGCACCTATAAAGGGTTAGTACTAGTTAGCTCTATCACCTTATTAGCACAATAATATAATTCTCTTTGTTTTTCGTACATTTGGTTAATAAAGTTTCTAGCCAGAAAAATAAAGTGTTTGATGGAACATTCCAGAGACTCGTTTAGAGATTGTTAGATTGTTTTGCACATCAGTTTACAGAATAAAATTTAATGTCTCCGAGATTTGTGCTCAGGCACAAAATCATGCAAACAAGTTCAAGATAAAGAAAACGCACTTCCTCATTAGTTGACCTGTTAGTTTTTAAATAGTTTTGATTGATATTGTTTATTTTTATTTTTATTTGTTTCCTTAATTTTCAGTTAACTGTAAATTGTATATTTTTATTTGTCGGATTAATTCATTGACGTGAACAAGCGATAAACAGTCTCCTTAGAATCAGGAACACAGGAAGGTGGAAACTGACGGATAGCTGTTCTGCTATATGTAACGGTTACCTCAGAGGTGAAACAAAGACGCTAGCTAGAGTCGAATTTCATGGACATATGATGTAACAATAAAACACTACAGCTCAAACAGCTTTCTCTTAATAATATAAATGCCATGCACTATAGTAAATATTCGTTAGACAAGGATAATAATTGTAACATCGTTGACTACAGTAACCAACTAGCCTGTGAAATGCTAATGATTTACATTAGCGATGCTTTTAAGCTAAGAAAGCTAGTTTGCAGACCAAATTCACTAAATGGTGTTAGCTAATACATTTCAGAATGATTTTATTGTGTATGTAGTGTTTTGTATCTTTATGCGATGTGTGTGTGTGTGTGTGTGTGTGTGTGTGTGTGGTGTAGTGTAAAAAGTATTGTGTGGAGAGTTTTCTTGACTCTGAGATCACAAAGACGACTGAGGAAATGACACTTCTGCTTTAAAGCTTTTGGCCATGAATTTCAAGCCAATGGAAAGACACACACACACTTACACACACACACACACACACTGCAAACCCAGTAGAGTTCATATCCGGCTGCTACTGCTGGTGTGTTCTGATTGATATAGAGTGTGCCAGGAGATCAAATGGTATGTGTGTGTGAGTGTGGGTTTAATAACACACACACCCACACACACCCACACACACACACACAGAGTGAGCTCATTTGGAACCGACGAAACAGTGTGTATGTCTGTTTCGAAACAGAGAAAGCACCCGAGAAGAGAGAATGGGGGAAGGGAAGGGGTCAAAGGGCAGCAGGAAGGATGTAATCTCCTGGAGCAGGGTTCGAGTGTCGCTGCAAAACTGGAATTGCATTGAGTCTTTCTTCCCATCTCGTGCGCCGTCGTCTTCATTCTCCCCATCGTCCTGTGTTTAAAGTGGAGCCACGCAATGTACACACCCCGCCCCTGGGACCTTTACCCCTCGCTGCCCCTTGTTAATAAGAAAGAACTTTTATGTGTCTGGAATTGTGTAATAACAGTGTGTAATAACAGTGTGTGTAACAGCGCAGAGTGTTTATTAGTTGATGCCGCACGTGTGACAGTCACCAACGTAGCTCTATTTGAGCTACTTTAGCATAACAATCCCGCTGACGTGCGTTAGCATGATGGAGTTGACGTGAGCGTATCGCTTCATTCTCATTCCGCCGCGTCTCTATTCAGTTCAGCTCAGTAAGACGTGAGAGAAATACATTTATGAATAAAGATCTCCCCAGGAGTTAACTCTGCCTTTTAACGTATCGATTTTAAAATAGTTTAGCTTTTAGCTTTGATATATAGTGTGCAAAGTGTTGTCATGGCAATCTGACGTTAACAGTGATACAGATTTAATTCTTCTGATTTTATTATTCTTATGCTGCCTGAGAATGTGTGTGTGTGTGTGTGTGTGTGTGTGTGTCTTTATTAGTAGTTGGAACAGAATTAAGATTTATAATTAATGATTCATTTTCTATAACAGCAGCTCTGGTTTATTTTAGTAAATCAGCGTTTCTATAGAAACGCCTCATTCACCGGTACACCTTAAGTCGTTTAATAATAGAGCTGTGCAATTGAATTTCAGCTGATTATGCCGTTTAATCCTTGTTTAGTTGAACTTCTAATTCAGAATAAGTTTACACTTGTTTAATTACACACCGTCTGAAATATACTCATGTTTTGCTAAAGTATTTTGTCGAAGTCTTCGTCTTATGAGTACCAGAGAAGTTGGTGCAACACCGCCACCTAATGGACGGTTAAGGAGAAGGTAGCAGAAAAAAAAGATCAAGCAAGACAAGTTACACAGCTTTTTAGAGTTTATTGGATGATTGAAGTAGTTTTTAGTTTTTAGAGTTGAAGCTGTAACCTGATGTTTGCATCAGTCGACGTCTTCAGGACAGAGAAGTTTACACTTTTTTAGTGACACAATAT
>JAQQZT010000012.1:35602868-35615542 GCA_030068275.1 Clarias platycephalus | reverse complement strand
GTTTTTTTTTGAAACACACACACACACACACACACACACACACACACACACACACACACACACACACACACACACACACATCAAGTATAATGCAGCAGTGTTGTGTACATAATAATAATAATAATAATAATAATAATAATTGGTATGTACTGACTTTTAGCAGATCAGTAATATGAGGTGAATATTGAAACCATAATCTTAAAAAAATTAATTAGATATCTTATCAGGATTACATGAATGTGCATGCATTGGGTTACACATGGCTTTAGCTTGACTTTCTCAGTGCTTCTGCCTAGCAGAGAGGCGGGACTGTCTTTAAACTCAGTTTGTGATATCACTGAACTGATTTATCCAATCACGTCTGATATGCAAATGAGATGTCGAGAATAGAACCCTCCGCCTTCGCCTCGGCTTTGTGAGTCGGTGTGTACCGCTTTCGAGGTGGTGATTACGATGTGGTGTGCGGTCAACAGAAATACTGATACTTTCGTTCGTTTTATTAGTTGTTTTGTCAAATAAATGTAATTTTTTGGGTTTAAAAACAGTTACAAACATGCAAAATTTACCCGCACAGTAAAAACAAAACTGATTTAAACTGCGATATCTAACAATTAAATTTACTGTTTTGGATTCAAATGTATTTATCCAGGCTGACAGTAAATAATGATCTCATAAGGAGGATGTTTTTTTTTAATCACCTCAAAATTATAACAAAAATAATAAACTCTTTAGATTACAGGCAAACTGTACGTAAATTCCCGACTATGCGTCTATTACCTGTAATAATTTTTTGTATGTTTTCTTTTTCGTTTAAAGACCTGCACAGGTCCATAATTTAATTGTTTTAATTGTGCGCCGCTCAGTGATGTGTATTAGTCCTCCTGACAGATTTGACCAACTTTGTCCTGGGAAAGAATCACGCTTAGTGCTTAGCAGGCTAATTTAGCTAATCCCAGTGGCAAACACAAAACGCTGCTCGTTAAGGTAATGTTGTTGAATTTGCCGTTTAATGCCGTTTTCACTTTGATTTTGATCGAAACTCGCATAAACTTCACAAACTAGCCAAGTTAGCTGATGCCATTAGTCATATAAGGAGGATGTGGAAGTGTTTCTACTCTGGATATTTTTGGATTAAATTTTACTGAGGGGTGAAGTATGAAAGTTCCCAGGCATAGTGTCCTAGTTTATTGAGGGTTACAAAATTCACATACCTATTCGTCTTCTTATCAATTTTTCATATTGTCTTTTTATTTTTAAATATAAAAAAATTATTCCTCATTAATTCCGTAGGTATTGTCACATTTCCTGTGCTTTGTCTGTTTGGTCGAAAAGCTTCACATATCAGTATTTGATGAATTCTGCACAATGTGACCCAGAGCAGTGTCACACTGTTAATCCTGTACTGCCCTCTACAGGACACGCGCATGAACTTCACTACACAAAGGATAGCAAGCAGCAAGAATTAATAAAACAATTGTACAAATAACTGAGAAAAAACATTTTAAAAAGTAGAGTGAATAAAGTCGTAAAAAAAAGGAAAAAGAAATATCAAAAAGTTTGCTTATTATTAGCAGGCTTATAACGGTTATTATTATTATTATTATGCAGATTTTAAAATTTTTATAATTACAGAATGAAATGACTGTTTTTATATATTTTATTGTTGCATTTAGTTAATTTCTAGACCAGACATCAAAATAGACACTAAAATAATCGCAAATTAATGTTATTAAATGTATTGTTGCTTTTTAATGCGATATGTGGATAATAAAAATATTATGAAAAATTAATAAAAGTTGATTAAAACAAAATTTATTAAGAAGAGAGTAATAAATAAATTATGCGAAAATACAACTTAAACTCGTGTATAATTTACACATTTCATTTGTACACATCTGTATTTAAAATTGGATTCAAATGTTAATTTGTTACATGAAACTAGTAAATTAGTGTATTACCATGAGGATGGATTAACCTACTGTAGCTCATAGAAAAATAGCTTATAGCATTATTAAAAACTTTTCTAAAACATAATAATATTACAAGCAAAATTAAACATTACTCTAAATATATTAATTTTATATATATATATATATATATTAGCCGGTATGTAAATTACTCAATTGGATATTCAGTGTATCCACCTGCACAACACTGTTTACTGTAAATTATTTAAAAAAGAAAAACGGCAAATTTATGTCTGTGGGGAAAAAACAAAACTATTTGTGCTTTGTGTGTTATTATTAATTATTGTTTATTTATTATATATATTTTTTTATTTGTTTCCTTCGCATTGGATGTTCGTACATGGAATAAAAAAAAAGATTTACATACACACACACACACACACACACACACACACACACACACACACACACACACAAAATCTGTTCTGCTGGTCTATATTTAGACGTCGCCAGTGATGTCACTGCACTGTGCGCCGTGGCAACCGCAGGCTCCATGGTAACGCGTATAGGGACAGAAACGGCGCTGCTTTACAGTACGTTTGTGACGTCGGATTTAGGATCCAATCGTCAGATAGAGATTTGACGTGTCGGATTTGGATGTAAATGCATGCATCGGCATCGTCTGTATCCCCTGTAACCCAATACTAATATACAATAGATTACTGTTACAATATGCTAATAAGGTTAGCAGAATGCAAAACAACAAAACACTCAGTGTCGTGCTATTACAGGAAAATCACCTGTGAGCGAACTGTTTCCATAGAAACGCGAACGAATTAAATCAAATGTATTTATATGATCTTGCAATTTGTGACTAGCTTGAATTCACCAAGAGCCACACGTTCATCATTCTTCTCTCTCTCTCTCTCAATCTCTCTCTCTCTCTGTGTGTGTGTGTGTGTGTAGGTGTTATAACTGTGGAGGTCTAGACCACCACGCTAAAGAGTGCAGTCTGCCGCCTCAGCCAAAGAAATGCCACTACTGTCAGAGCGTGACCCACATGGTGGCCCAGTGTCCCCACAGGGGGGCGCCATCCCCCTGCAGCTCTCAGGATCCCCGGCAGCCCCGAGACGACACCCACTCTTCATCTCCGGAGGACACGCCTCCCACCTCTCAGCGCTGGAGGACGCCTCGAGACTGACCACGTGTGTGCGTGTGTGTGTGTGTTTGTGTCTCGCCTCTAAACTCTGACCTTTAACCTCATTCTGAGAGAGCCTGGATCCAGCATTGTCTACCTCACACGCTCGAGGAACAAGGGAGGTCCTCGCTTCCTGCGCAGCTATGGCTATGGCAACGGCCAAGTGTATGTGTGTATGTGTGTATGTGTGTATGTGTGTATGTGTGTGTGTGTGTGTGTGTGTGTGTGATAGAACCCCGACTAATTTGCCCTCTATGCAACTATGGCACAGGTTATCAAGGGGGTAACTGAATGTGTGTGTGTGTGTGTGTGTGTGTGTGTGTGTGTGTGTGTGTGTGTTAGGAGATTTGCTGTGAGACACTGAAGTGAATGTGAATCCAAATTCATAGTCATCGTCACATAAACCTCATGACGTCTTCGAGCTGCTAATTTCGATCAAACTGCTACTATGAAGAGTTACGAAGTTACAATCAACTTTTTTTTTTTTTTTGACATTGACATTCCTTCACTTCCACTTGAACAAGCATGATCATTGACCGAGCGCATCGGTTACACGCTAATGCTAACGCTAACGCTGAAGCTACAGATCATTGAATCATAGCACACGGCTCGCTTCGAGAAACACACTCGGGGGCGTTTCTTCTTTATGAAAGTGGCCAACAAAATGAGACAAAAAAAATAAGTCACATAATTTTGGTGGTTGAAACATTTTTTTTTTTTTTTTTTTTTGACGTACGTCAAATTCCGCCATCTTGGAATTGATCCTGGGACAATCACTTGTCAACATTTTTTTAAAAAGCCCTTCGCTTACAATACTACATGAAAGTGAACCGATTCATCAACGTAGCAAAAAACGACAAATCAAAGTAAAAAATGTATTCTCCCCATTTTTGTGTGGAATAAACTTCAGGCTACGTTCACACTGCAGGTAAAGGTTAAACAAATACGCACATTTTTTCTTAGTATATTATTATATATAAATCTGCACCTAACCGCAGTATCTTTGGTTACTTTTGGTGAAGGTGTGGTTTAAAGTTGCTTTTGTTTATTTTAATGTAAAAAATTTTTTCTGTAGTCCAAAATCAGATTTTCAGTAAGGATGTTTTCTCTTCCTTTTGATTTTCTAACATTAAAGCAACAAAACCAGAGTAGAGATCTGTGAATGTAGAATGTAATTTTAAGAAATCTAATCTAGGGAAAATAAAATGACGAAAAACATTAATTTCATTGTGTAATTACAATTTTTTAATTCTGCGTAATTAATAATAATAATAATAATAATAATAATAATGTAATAAAATGTAAAAAAAAAAAAATCATACAAATTAATGCAATTTCGAGTTGGCACCAGTTGCCTAATTAGATGAAAGCTCTGGTCAAATATTTCTATACATCCATTATCGAAAATAGCTTAAGGTTAGATTCGTAGCCTTTTCCTTGTTTACTTGGCATGTGGCCTGCTTTACGATGCAAATTAAAAACATTTACATTTATTTTTCCAGACCTGTGTACTGAGAAAAGTAGAAATTCTTCCATTTATAATTTAATTAGCAAATATATTCTAAAGTCAAAACTTAAATAAAGGTTGTTGCACATGTTATAAAGATTGTTATGAAGAAATGTGGGAGCATTTTGATTTGTTTTGAGCTTTAAATTTGCAGTGTGAACATAGCCAAAGTGTGTGTGCGTGAGTGCTAATCTGTTGCTGTGAGTGTGCATCTCCTTGAGATTAGCTCAGAATTAGCATGGAAATTCCAAAATTCCTGGCTTCTGAGACTTACGATGAGCAAGACGAAGACATTTTACGTCTGTTTTCTATTCGCGCGTAGTGGCCGACGGGACCGCCGCTTAAATGTTAATATATGTGCTTAAAAGATTATATGAAAGTATTGAGAGTTATGTATATAAAATCTAGATAGATAAAGTTGTTTTTTTTTTTTCTAGTGATGGCATTGAGTCAAAGCCACATAGCATGTAATCTCATTCAAATTCATGCGCAGGGACTAGCATGGTCATTAGTTAACAGCCAATAAAGCAAACACACACTGGCTAGCTAACTGCGTCTCTTAGGATCTTTCTCCTGATTGTTGAAAATGTAATTTGTACGGCAACGCAAAAACCTGTAGCGTTCGTATAGGCACGCCAACCCAGTAGGTGGCGATAGTAAACACCTGAAAAATAGCTTTAACAACACGTATTGAGCAGTAAAGCAAACGCAAGCTTAAGCACAATGATCGCACGAATATTGCCACAAATTTACACCCGCAGGGGATGGGTAGTAATGCCGGACACAACAGCGATCACGCCAACAAAGCAAAGTTAAATATTATGTTTTCAGATGAAAAATTTCCAAGCACAAAGTATTAACCTAGCACATTCACAGCACTCGATTTTCCGAATGTTCTCCCGAACGTGAAAACCGAAAATGTTTCATTTTGTCTAACTTTTCACAACAACACATGGATAAATCATGTTTTCAAACATGTCCACGTTCACCACAAGATGGCAATGCTAACTCGCACAGTATATTTGTTGAAATAACGACTTAATACTAGCGCAGATTTATTTCGGAGACCTTTGTCGATTCTGTGCACTTAATCAAACCTCGGATTATCGCTGATTTCACCTTTTTGGAATAATTTACTCAGTGAACTCTATGCCTTCAAACATGAAGTAGCTTTTTTTGTAAAAAAACAACTGGACTGTTATGAAGTGTGTGAGGGGCAACAGAGCTCACACACTGCTTACTGTGTCTTTGACATTGATGTATTATTCGTTAATATTCCTAGCGAGGGACTCTGACTCATCACTAACTCCATCCTGTCACTCTTAACACATAGTCAGGAGAGGAGTATTTGCTGGGGTGTGTGTGTGTGTGGGTGTGTGTGTGTGTGGGTGTGTGTGTGTGTGCGCATGTTTTGACGCAGGGAGAAAGACAGTGCTGCTTTTCATAATCACTTGAACTGGCGCAAAAACATAAAACAAAAAAACGATGACTCTTCTCTGACCACACTGAATGTGAAAAACTTGTTGAACCCACAGCCGGTTACGTAAACCTTTTGTAAAATCTTGTGTGTCAACAAATCAAACAAGACACCGTATACCGTATTTTCCGGGAATATACCTCACGTGTTTATTGGTGAGGGAATGGACCCTGGTGTTACTTTTGTGCTAAGATTGCGATATAAGCCTACAGAAGTTTACAAAGATGATTTTGTTTAAGGAATTGCAAACATTAACGTACTAAAAGAGCTACTACAGCAGCACACGCTCTTCCATATGTTTGCATTCCGATGTCGTAAAACTACAAAATCGTATCCCGTTTCTTTTTTCCGAAACTTACCATGGATAAGAAAAACCCGCAAAGACTAGTAGTCACCTGGAACCAGGAAGTCTCTAGCTAGCTAGCGTAAGTGCCTAGCTTAAATTTTATTTTTTAATCCAAATAACATGGCACATTTTCCATAACTTTACATGGTACTTAAGCTAGCTAGCTTAGCATGACCTATTGATTGACGCTTCAGAATCATGTACCTAGCTAAGTCCTTAGTACCAGCTTAGTCAGCTATCTAGCTTAAAGTTTAACTCAGCTGATTGTTGAAAAAATGCTAAATGGAATATCTAATGTAAGCTTATAAGACTAGTACTTAGCTGGAGCTTAGGAGTTCATTCAGTTAGCTAACTAACTCAGTTGTCTTAACCATCTGATGTAGCATATTTCCCCCAAATCTATTTAAACTAGTGAGCTAACTAACTTTGTTTCTATACCCTAGCTAGCTACTAGTTTTGCCTCTAGAGTCTGCTACATAATGTGGTACATTTTACAACAACTTTGAAAGAAAGCCAGATAGAGCTTCTGTAGAAGAACTGTAGGCTCTAGCTAGCTGCAAGTCTTGCATGTTTTCACTCGGTACACAGGAAGAGACTAGTTTGATTTCTGGAGTTTAGACTAGTAATAAAAATAATAACGAGCTAAAACCCGAGCAGCCAATTACTTAGCTAGCTAGCTTTGCTGCTCGCTAGTGAACGAATGTGCTCCTGGTTTTCGTAATTCTTCATCTTCAGATTGACATGTCCGTCTTCTGGAGAATACGGTATACGAACTGGGTTTTTAAACTATAAAACTCTATTTTGGTATAGACGTGTCTACCAAAGATGATGACTCTGCTGAAATCATTTAAAGTGTGGAAGTTCTACGTTATACTCACTAAACAAAAATGAAACAAACTGATGGTCCGACACTGATGTGGCACGCAGTGTACCGACCCCACGTTTGCTGTTATGTTTCCTCCGTGTTCACGTGTGCGGTCTATTTAATCATTCAAAACACACACACAAAAACCTGCAATCTGAGAGAGCACAGTTTTATTATACTGCATATTTTTTTACCCACGATTCCTCTCAGGATGAACTTCTCTCAGGGAACGAATGGAGTAACTGAACTGATCGTATTCTCTTGGGAAGACTGCGCCGTTTTTTTTCTTCAACGCGAAAACCTCATCACTGTTGATTTTCCACACATGCAGTACAACACGTGTACTGAGCTTTTAACAACTACCTCTTTGAGTTATACATAGTCATGCAGTTGCGATCTTTTTGTCCTTTTTTTTTTTTGTTTGTTTCATGGGGTTTTTGCTTTTTTTTTGTTTTGTTTTCTGTCATACTTATATATGAATGTTTTATTTAGGTAAGATAATACATTTGTTTACAGCAAAAGCCTACCTCATTTTCTCTGTTCATCTCGGCCCGTGTGAGGCTCTGTCCTGATGTTTTTGAGCCTGTGTAAGTGGGGAGAAAATCAGACAGAGCACTGCATTCATTTCTAATAATATCAGGCTTTGGCCATTTTGCAGTAAAACATGTCTTTATACAGAAAATATTGACCTGTGTGTTTTGTGTATAAAGCTGGACATGCGCTACATGGATGCTTAAAAAAAAAGTTTTGGAAAAAAAAAAATTGTATAAAATTTGTATTTAGTTTTTACTAAATTTTAACATTCATTGGAAATCAGTTCATCAGGACTATGTTTTCAATTGTTCTGGCACAACAATATGGCTTCTCTTTTAATAAAAGTAGTTCATGCTGGCGAAAATTAAAGCATTAAAACCTTTCAATAATGCTGGGACATTTATGCCACAAGAATTTGCGTTTAAAATCAAAATTCAGTTAAAAAAAAAAAATAAATGTGATTATTGATAAACACAGTAGTCTTGATCCAGCCCTCGTTTCTTCACAGTTTGCTTCCAAAGAACCAGATTTTCTTGTATCTTGATGTAGTCTTGTGGAATAGTGCTCCCAGAAGGACTTTTTCTGTTTCTCATTTTCAGTTCACTGAATCATTCAAGCATGAAAAAGTTTCTAACATAAGGCCTGAACCAGTGAGAACCAGGTACAGACGATGACAGATGATCAGGCCGATGATTAGTAAACTGCTGATGCTGAATGCTGAGTCGTTGGAACCTGTCAGACTTTTATTCTTGTTTTATTTCATTTCATCTACATAATTAAATTTAGTTTAATATGAAGAATGGTGCAGGGGTAGAGGCTGTGAAGACTTTTGCACAGTACTGTATATTGAAATTTTGGTGACACAATTCATGTCAAATTTTGCTAGTGAAATTCATATTAAAATTTTTGTAAGAACGTCAGAAAATTTTAGAACCCACTTTCAGTTATTTTGATTTCATATATTCAGATGCATCATTAAACTGAAATTTAGTTATTTCTAACTATTTCAGTTTAAAGCACAAATTTTATAGTCATATACTATGCTCTAGTATAAATCACTTTAAAAACAGGAGACATTTGATTGAAAAAGCAGAAGGAACCTAAATAAAAAACTTTTTTTTTTTTTTTTTTTTTACTTTAGCAGATAATGGTTAACCAAAAAAACCCCAAACAAACAGAAAAAGTAACATATTTGGATGGAAAGCTTGATTATGTACACCGAAAATGCTAGTGGTGAAAACGTTCATCTAATTACAATTCTTTAAAAAAAAAAATCTAGCAAAATTGACTAAATATACAAATACTAGCAAAAAAATTTGCTTTAACTTTTGACAGCATTAAATATTTTTAAATCAAGTGTTTCTATGTATAGTTTGCTAGAAATGTAAAAAAAAAAAAAAACATCCTAACATTTCTGCAGTGTTTGTCCAGCTTTAGTCTTTATTATTACTGAACAGCATCTCAAGGTTGTAATGATAAAACGTTCTCGTATGTACTCAAACTATTTTCTTCAAGTATGAAAGGATTAATTGTCACTGAAGGTAGAGAAACTAACTCAGTCTAATAGGAAGTGCCAGTAAGTACAGAATTGTTTTTATGTTTTGTCACTGGAGTGCCTGTTCTCATTGCCATGAATGAAGTTGGATCATTTAAACGCTGCCTTTAAAACAAAAACAAGGAAACAGCCTTTAGTTTTCTTGCATTTTCATTTGATGTAAACTGGTTTTCTTTTCCTCACATTAATACCCAATTAATGAAATAAATGGGTAGGCATATCCTGACACAAAATGTTTACGATAAATCATGCTAATTGCTTAATCTTTTATCATGATTTACAATATTATTACTATATTATTTATAAATTTATCTGTACTTTTATTTTTGTTGTTGTCACAGTTTACTATTTAGACAAACCAAGCATGTCAACTGACTCATTAATGAGAAATAGGGAAATAGACCATATTTTAAAGGATCCATGATATTAACAATATTTTAATATAATGGTGTGCTGTTTAATCAGATATCATGGCTAAACATGTAGTATTATATTAAAAGTTCATCTACTTTTGTGTAAAATGATTCCAATTTGGGTTTTTTGTTTTCTTGGAGGAGTACAAATACATCAGTGTTACATTCAGAAAAATAACCGCTCATGTGTTTAAAGCAGCATCAGGTTGTTGTTAGCTCAAAAGGCTTTAACGCAATAAATAAATTGAGATTTTCAGATTTGTTTGTTAACCTCAGAAATATTTGAACAAATTAGGTTTGCAACAACAGCAACAAAATCTATCTGACAACAAATAGCATGATTTTGTAATGTAAAACCAAGCAGTTTTGTTTCTGGATTTTCTTTAAAACCCCATCCTATAATGTTATTGAATGAAAGTTTTATGATTCTATATATTGTCAGTTCTATTAAAAGAACTGTGTAACATAAAGTACACAGTGTTCCCCTTAACACCAAATGTAGTCAATCAGCCAAGTTTACCTTGTAACTGCCAATTCAGCGTTGTACAAACCGCATCAAAATACATTAACCGTGTGCTTTGTACAGTGCTGAACTGGTAGCTGGTGAGCTACTGTATAACTTGCTTTACATCTCTGGTTTGTTAGCTGCTCAACATTTGGAATATTAGATTTTTCTGTTTAGCACTTGAACATTAACAGCAGTTTTTTTTGTTTGTTTGTTTCCACCTTCATTAAAAACCCTATAGCCATGTGGACTTGGGATTTCCAGAATCAAAAGTTGATTTCTTTACAAAAGTCTACGTGAAACTTGGGCTAATACAGTAAGAGCACTAATGTTCACCGATTGAATTTATTGATGTTATTAATTGGACCTTGCTGAAACTGTATTATAGGCAGTACACCCTAATCAACTCAGTGCTAGCTGAACGCTCATAGCCTTCTCAGTGCTCAAATTATACCATACTCACTGTAGTCTTTAATTTTTATACCAGTTCAATTACAGCACTGATTTTGTCCCTCTTATTTTAAATGCATATCACTCACAATGTATCCTCATTATTTGCTCTGTGAATCTATGGATTTTTGACTACGTTTAATTGTATTACTTGATTCAAATTAAAACCTGCTATATCAACATGAATAGAGTGTGTTGCGTTGTCGATGATTAACAGGGACTGCGAAGGAATCAGTTTCACTCATGACCAATTTGATAAAAAGGGTGTACAACCTTACAAAAATAAAATGTTTGCAGTAAGATTTCAGCAAAAAAAAAAAAAATTTGCTTGCCACAATTTTGTTAGTATTTGCCATTTTTTGTAATTAGTGGCAAACACTGGCCTAAAGTTTTTGGAATTTTTGGCAACATTGATGGAATTCACTGTCTTTTAAATTTTTATTTATTTGTTTTATTATTGACCTATTTTGATGCATATAAATTACACAATTACTTGCCTTTACCCATTAATTCCTAACCTGCTTTACATTACTTTTTAAATGCCTATTTTAATATTAACGAACATGCTCAAAAACTGAAAAATATAACATTTTCAATATTCTGCATTGCTTTATTACATTGGTAATACATATATAAATAAATTTGACACACAAGGAAAGAAGGAAGGAAGAAATAAAAACACTTGCTTTTTGCAACTTTGATTCTTTGGTGTTGGCATCAAAAAATTTCACCAGTTAAGTCAGAATAAACGTTTATACTTTATTTACGTAGCAGCAACCCTTTACGAACGTCTTCTAGTGCTCCATCATGGTAGCTCCATTATTATACAAGTGAATGTTTAGTATGTTCCCCATCCATCCATCTAGGAACCTCTGTGGTCTAATCAGGCCAACGGTGATCACCATTGCGTTTATTCCCATTTTACAACCGTGGTAGGACCTCTGGTCAACATTCACACACACATTCACACACTACGGGAAATTTCTGAACGCCTATTAGCCTAATCCGCGTGTCTTTGGACTGTGGGAGGAAATCCAGAGTAAACTCAGGATAGAACATGCAAACTCCATGCACACGGAATCGAACCCGGACCCTGGAGATGCAAGACCACAGTGCTAGCCACTAAGCCACCATTCTGGGTTAGTATGTTAAAAAAAACTATGTAGGTTTTTATGTGTAGGTTTCATTTGTTTAATGCATCCTGTATATGAGAAACCTGATCTATATAAGTAAAGTGTTTTGTTGTTTGTAAATACACTGCACACACGTCTTTAGTCATTGTAACTGACGAATAAATCACAATAGAAGACAGTAATTTTAAAATGAAACTATAAAGATTTATGTTTTTAAATATAGATAAAAGCATCTACTTAGATATCATCATAACACTTCCATTGTATCGGACTGTAATGAGTATTTGAAAATTGTAATGATGCTTGCCCATCAACTTCAAGAATAAAGGGTTCACTCGCTGTCTGATATAACCCACCCACTTCCAGCCACCATTGTAATGAGATTGAAAATGTAGCTACTGCGGGAAGGTCTGCAGGGGTCAGGACATACCAAGGGTTATCCAAGAAAGGAAAAAACGTTGAACTGGTGACAGGGTCGTGGGTGGCCAAGGCTCACTGATGCACATGGGGAGTGAAGGCTGGGCCGTGTAGTCTGATCCAATAGAAGAGAAGCGCTAGTAGTGTAGGGGAAAAGGTTAATGCTGGTTTCAATAGAAAGGGGAAAGAACACACAGTGCATCACTGTTATGGTGGCAAAGGGGGGGACCTACTCAACATGAGGCATAGGTGCCCTGAGAGACGTTTGCGACTTTTATTTAATTGGGGGGAAATATACACTACCGTTCAAAAGTTTGGGGTCACTTGCAAATTTCTTTGTTTTTGTTTAGTGATTTATTTTCTACAT
>JAQQZT010000012.1:35567990-35579608 GCA_030068275.1 Clarias platycephalus | reverse complement strand
GTGAATGAATAAAGGGGTGTGGCCTGTGTAGCTGTCAGTCACTGTGAATGAATAAAGGGGTGTGGCCTGTGTAGCTGTCAGTCTCTGTGAATGAATAAAGGGGTGTGGCCTGTGTAGCTGTCAGTCACTGTGAATGAAGAAAGGGGTGTGGCCTGTGTAGCTGTCAGTCTCTGTGAATGCAGAAGGGGGTGTGGCCTGTGTAGCTGTCAGTCTCTGTGAATGCAGAAGGGGGTGTGGCCTGTGTAGCTGTCAGTCACAGTGCATGAATTAGGAAGGAGGCGTGGCCTGTGTAGCTGTCATTTCTTCTAATAGAAGAAAGTGAGGGATAACTGAGGTTTATGATGATGGTGGTTGATGATGATGGTTGGATGGTTAGAGTGTGATGAAGAGTTGAATGGAGGAGGAGATGATGATGATGATGATGATGGAAGATGGAGGAGTAAAAGCAGAAGGAGAGAAGCCGAGTGGAGATGCGGGGATGAGTGTAACTCTACTGTATGTGGGTGTAATTTGGTGCAATAACGCCTTGAGGGTTGCGTATGATTCCTCTCTTCGAGAGAGTGTGTGAGAGAGAGTGTGTGAGTGTGTGTGAGAAAGAGAGAGATACAGTAAATTAATTTACATTCTGAAGGTTTTCTTCATAGCAACTATTTCTTCCTGCTATTTCATGATGATCAAAGACACATATTCTGTCTGATGTCCCACTCTGTGTGTGTGTGTGTGTGTGTGTGTGTGTGTGTGTGTGTAAAATTCCTGTAATTGAGATCTGATTACAGCATGTTGTTTAGCATGGAACATGTGTGTGTGTGTGTGTGTGTGTGTGTGTGAGGAGATTTGACAAAATAAGAATAAAGTGCTGTTTTCCCAGTGTTACGGCGTGATAGAACTAAATGATTGAGTGACTGTGTGTGTGTGTGTGCGCGTGTGTGTGTGTGGTAAGTATATTAGGTTTTTATTAAACCTTTGCCTCAGTTCCTTCATTCACTGTCACTGTCACTCAGATTCCTGCGGCTAAAGAGAGTATTATAACCCATCCATCTCTCTCTCTCTCTCTCTCTCAGGTGTCGCATGAAGGGAGATAAATTAAACAAAATGATCGTTACCACCTAAATCTAATTGCTCATTTGCAAACACAAGTACATGGATGTGTGTGTGTGTGTGTGTGTGTGTGAACCTGTTTGCGTTCCTCAGATTGAATGTTAAAGTCACACAGCCCCAAAGGCATCACGCAATCAGCACCACGATCTTAATAACTTATTCACTCATGCGTCACACAGACGCGCAAACAAATCTGTGTATACACACACACACACACACACACACAGTTCATCCTGTAGCTAGTAAATAACATTAGCTGTATATTTGTTACCTTTCATGAGAGACGCTAGAATGTTCGGAGATCTCGGAGGTGGGCGGGGCTAACACTGTGAGCGTGTGACGTCGTGGTGGATCGGCTGGGTTCTGCATTCTGATTGGTCGGAGGGTGTTGATGAATTCTCTCTAACAGCAGCTGTGACAGGTTTAAGGTCTTGAGCTCGAACCGACAGGTTATCGTTTCCACGGTAACGACTCATTTGTAAATGTTCAGCGTCAAATGTCTCCCTTCTTCTGTCTCTCTTTTTCACACCATATCTGTCTCTCTCTCTCATTGTCTCTCTCGTTTATTGTCTCTCTCCATCCATCACCGTATTGGCCTCTGTCTCACCCGCAGGGTCTTTCTCTCTCCTTGTCTCTCTCCTTGTCTCTCTCAGTGTCTCTCCCAACCTTTTTCTCACTCTTGCTCCCTCATCATTTGTCTCTCTCTCTTTCTTTCTCTCTCTCTCAGTTTCTCCCCCTCTTGTTGTCTTTCTCTCTCTTCTTTTTATTTCTCTTTCCCATTTTTATTATCCCCGTCTCTCTCTGTCTCTCTTACTGACCCTCTCTCGTCTCTCACTGACTTTCTCTTTGTCTCACTCCCTCAGCGTCTCTCCCTTTCTCTTTTCCTCCCTTTCTCTCTCTCCCCCTTTCATTCTGCATCTGTCTTTTTCCACCTTTCCCCCCTCTCACCTCTCCCCGTCTGTCGCTCTCTATTGGTCTCTCTTTGCACTCGTTCACACGCATTATTGTTGTGTGTCTGATCAACTTTAAACTCTTCACTGTAGCAGATAATTAACAAACACTTTCAGCAGAAGCAGCCTGTCTGAGAGAAGCTCCGTGGAAAAGAAAAGAAAAGAAAAGAAAAGAAATGAGGGGGAAAAAAAACAAACGGTTTAAAATGAAAAAGTAAATGCAGTAATATTAGGGTCGGACATATTGAACGGATAAAGGCTTTCATTTAGTGGCGAAATCCCTTCCTTCTGAACGCAGATCCCCGGAAATGATTCCCAGAAGATTCCCAGAGTCGCACACCACCGACGTCTGGAGATGAGACCAGACATCTCACGCCATTGCAGAGAGAGAGAGAGAGAGAGAGAGAGAGAGAGATGTGCTTGGCTTGAGTAAGGAGAACAGGAACCCAAGCGGGGGGAAAAAGTCTGAACTATCAGACAGGAAGTCGGATCAGATCTTCTTTTATGAGGATTTTCTACAATTCTTCTATTCTTTAAAATCTGGCTAGCGTCTGGTTAAGTAATATGGTTAAGAAAACACACACACACACACACACACACACACACACACATTGGAGTATTCCTACAAACATTTAAACATGACTGTGTTCATTCTATGAGCTGTGTGTGTGTGTGTGTGTGTGTGTGTGTGTGTGTGTGTGTGCGTGTGTGTGTGTGTGCGTGTGTGTGTGTGTGTGCGTGTGTGTGTGTTTTGTCATGGCTGTTAGAGGAAATCAACCTTATTTCATCTAGCAGTTTTTCCACTTGTTTCTGTGACTGTAGCATGTTTCCCTGGTTACAAACCATATCATTATGGTCTGTCCCGTAACCCAACAATAAGTGGAGAAAATTTACTGTATGATGTGAAAACAATATTACGGTTTTAACTGGAGGTGCGACTTACAGTATAAGGGGAATAAAACAATCCAGGATGTGCTATAATTGGGAAATAAGTGGGAGTAAATAGGCCTTCATAGTTTTATGATCAGTTGTATGCAGTAAAATGTTTGAGCGAGTATGGTTTAGTTATTAATGCATGATTAAAGCTTTGTTGACGTTTCTTTAGTGACTTTATGAGCAACAACTCGACTAGACATCGAACGAGAGCTTCATTCTTAACCTAACTTCGACCAGTATGAAGATGTTTTCAAGAAGGCCCATCTCGTCTGATGTTTGGCTTTTTTCTTTAAATTTTAGTATAATTCTGTTATTTCAAGATTCCTAGCTGTCCACCATCAGGCTCACCAACAGTCTGGTCTCTTTGAAGACTTAACATTCTTAACGTACAATAATGAGGATAAATGCTGGTGCATACATCATAAACATCTTCATATACACTGCTTATGCTGTGTACAGGGTTGCGAGGGGCCTGGAGGCCATCCAAGGAGAGCACGAGACGGAGCAACACACGCAATTTGGGAACGCCACTTAACCTAACCTTTGGACTGTGGAAGGAAACCGAAGTATAAGTAGAGAAAACCCACCAAGCACGGGGAGAACATGCAAACCGCGACCAGAGGAAACCAGAGGCAGGAATCGAACCCTGACCCTGGAGGTGCGAGGCCACAGTCTAACCACTACACCACGCATTTAATCATAAAATTCATGATTATGAGTCTACTTACTGTACGCCTTGTTTGAGTGTGTGTGTGTGTGTGTGTCCTGCGTAGAAAGGTATGCAGTCTGTGCAGACCACCTGGATGTGCTACATCACAATGTGCACTTCTGTACTTAAACAGTGCGTCCTTACTAGAGTTTCACATAGACTAGGCCACTGTGTAGTACAATAGTGTGTGGTTTGAGACGCAGCCACGAGCACCTGAGCCCCTCCTTTTAAGCACACCTGGCCCACGGGGACAGCTCTCACTGACCGGAAGGAGAGAGAGAGAGAGAGAGAGGGAGAGAGAGAGGGAGGAAAGGGGAGTGCGAGAGGAACAGCGTCGGTCCTGGGTGTCCAAGAAAAAGCTCCCTTTTTACCCGAATAAAAGGAAAGCTTGGTGACTCCAGGGACGAGCTAAATGTCAGAGTGGACGCGGTGAGGGACATCTGCTCATGTTCTGTAGGACTTCATACAGAAAGACACCTGCTGCTGAGGAACAAGGTGAGAGCTTTTATTCCCGAAAAACAGAGCAGAAAAGAAAAGCCGCGTGTTTTAGCGGATCAGATTTGACTTTAGAAATCAGTCGTTTATTTAGTAAAAGTTTCAAACCTGCCGCTTTGATGTTTGTTGCTGTCAGTTGCTAAAATAATAACCTAAACAAAACACACCTCAAAGACATCAACTGTACTCTATTTAAAACAAAACACACTTCAAAGACACCAACTGTTTAAATATTTAAACCGTTTCAAACGGCTTTTCTTTTCCTTTTGCCTTCGAATCCTCATAAATGTCGCAAATCTTTGGCACTTGGATCTAGAACTCGGTTTGCCCTTTGGTTTATTTAACTTGCTTAACCCTTCTTTCAGCTGCTGGAGTTTGTTTCATGTGCTGATTAAGTTAGAACTTCTGATCATTCAGAACGTAAATAAATGAATGATAAATGTTTGATTGGCAGGAGAAGTGAGTTATTTCTGGGGGAGACCCGCATCCTCTTGGTTTCCTTTTTTTCTTTCTGAAGGGAGATGACAGAAAAAAAGATAGGTGAGTTCCAGAACACACACACACACACACACACACTCACACAGTGTTGTTTTGACATGGAGCTAGACATCTGTTAAACATTAATAAGGTTGGACCGAAGCGGATTAGACATGTTTTGTTCAAACTTGGTGTAATAGCTCGTTATTAGTACTGTAACAGGGTGAAAAGTCAACGCTGGCAAGCTGTCCACATCAAGATGTTAAGATCTATGTTAAGAATGACTTTTTTTTTTTTTTGGACCAAGCACAGAAATAGCACTTGATGATTCATGAGTCCTGTTTGTGACGATTACTCAGTCTGCTCACGACAAACACATTTTCCTTATTAAAGTCGGCATTGACGTGTACGACTGTTCATCACGGTTCTGTCACAAACTTAATAACATCATTTTTAGTTGTGATTTGAGAGCAGCCGCTTTAACACATGTATCGCCTCCCAAAGCCGCTTTAGGCAATGACGAAAGGTTGACAAGAAATTCAGTGTTTTTCTTCTATTTCTGTGCATTAAACAGTAAGTAGGAATCGATTGCAGTGACTAGGGAACTGAGAAAACTTCAGAGTTTTTATTTGATTTAATTCATATGATTTGTTCAGCTTGGTCACTTACTGTTTTATCAGATCTAAAGATGTTTATTTATGGTGGATAACATTAGTGTTTATACATTTACAGCCTCTAAATGCAGCGTTTATAAGCATCATATTCATGCATTACGCAGACTATATCCTTTAAGCAATAACACGCGAGAGGGAGTGCTGTTGTGATGAATATCAGCATGGCTGTGATGTGGTTGTAGGCATGATGCCACAGCCTGAAACACTTATTTTAACTTATTCCACTTTTGAATATCAGCTCCATTAACGTCCAGGTTCTGGGGTTAAATCCCAAATGGAAATAAGTGGAAAGCTAGCATGCTAGAGTATACAATCCCTAGTCACAAACACCAAGTAGTGCCCTTGATTTAGGGTTAGAGAGGGATTTGGGATTCAGGCTTGTGTTAGAAGTTAGTCTTGTAGCTCACCTTAGGCATAAATAAAACAACTTGAATGAAATTCAGAGCGAGTTACTGTAGCATTCAGAGCAGTTATTAAGGAGACGGCGTGTTGTTTAAGACGACATGAAGGTATCAGTTGTGTGTTCTTGCTGAAAGTTCTTATGTTACTGTTTGTGAATGTGGGTTTTGGCAGGCAGCTTCTCTCTCCTCAGTACTGCGGACCGTACAGACTTAAAATTCATAGATTCAGAAACGGACTGTTAGTGTAATTCTGATTATTAGGACACCTGATATGTAGTGATACGTATAGTTAAACATTCCATGCTGTCGTCCGCTCGTTTAATGCCACTCGAATCACCACCACTCGTTGAATGTCTCTCGTCCAATCAAATTACTGGTTCAGACCTAACTGTTGTATAGTGCAGGATGGAAGACAGCTGCAGGTTAGGACCAGCTGATGTCTATTTGAACTCAACACCATCCAAGCATTAAAAGTGTCAGACCATGGCAGAGACAAAGAAGTGAAGATTTGAATGCCGTTTTTTGCATAACTCCACATTTGACTTCTTCACACTTGCTACACACTGAGATTTTTTCAAGGGGACGCGTTATCTTTTTAATTCAGCTCGGTTGCTTTTACATTGTAATAATTTCCAATCAAGACAAAATTCTCAGGAATTCAGCAGCGCGTGCTTTCTTTTGGTTTAGACAATTACTGTTAGAAAGACTACAGGGCTGCGTGTCAAACTCTTTAGAAAAACATTTATAATATAAGATAAGAATGTATTTTCAATGTTCTGCATGTGCTTATGGAGCTTTGGAGACTCGTCCCTATCGTCCATTGACGGAATAAAATATCCTCAGTGTATTTCATGCTCTTGGTGGAGAACAAATGTAAATGTATCGATGTAAGTGTAAATGTATCGATAACAAAAGGACATGTACTTTTTTTTGTGGGAAACATACCACATCGAAAAATCTCGATTTATATTCTGATCGATTTTAAACACTTCACACTCACATGCAACTTATATTAAAATTCTCTAAATGATAATTATTTAACAATCGCCTCGGTTTTAATCCACCATTAAAAATGTAAAGTAACAAATTAACGACCTATTAACTAATACGAGAGGCGTTCAAGTCAAACCAGGACTTTTGATTGTGCAGAATAACAGAACCCTTTATTTCTCTATATAATCTCCCGCTACACTAATGCTCTTATCTCAGTGTTTCACTAGTGCTTGGACACCATCAAGGTAGAAAGTTTTCTCAATACGGCAAAGCCATGATCAGACTGCCTGTCTGATTCATGTCTGAAACGCCGGCCTCCCAGGAACTCCTTTAATTTTCTAAACATGTGGAAATGGCTTGAAGCGAGTTCAGGACTGTACGGGGACGTGACAATAACTCGCAGCCGAGTTCCTGTAATGTGCAAGTGGTGTTGGTGAATGATTGTGTGTACAGTTCCCATAGACAGATGCGTCTATTTCATAAGTTGGTGACAAATTATCTGTCGATTGGGCCACCTGAGCCGAGATTTCAGTATGGATTTCTTTTAAACTTTTGCTCCGTTAATCGCTTTTACAGTACGCCTTCATTCACCAGTAAGTCCCGGTTTGACCCGAATGCCTCTAGTAAGTTGAATAGGATGATCAAACATATTTACCTTGGCTAAGAGCAAATAATGGGACAAATACTCTCATTAAGAGGTTGTTTACCAATATTTATTCAGCACCTAAAAATTATGCAAAAAATAAACAGATACTTTAGTTATTGACAACCTCTACATAATTTCTAGACTATATGTACATTACCTGTTTTTTATTGAGACTCCTTCAATAAATGTGAAATTTACACATGTTTTTAGTTTGTTTATGTGATGTGCCCTTTGTACGGGTCCCCATGTTGAGCTGTTATTACAGTATCAGCAATACGATATTAGAATTCTACTTCTAATCCTAGTATTAGAATAAGCACATTAATATTAATGTTCAATAATGTCAAGGCTGCTGTTTTAGAGAATAAATCAACACCATCTGACCGATCCGGAATTTAACGTCGCTGTGGCTGGACCAGTATGCAGAATATCTCTAAAACTATATGTCTATACAGTAACCTGCCAAAATAGTACGAACAGACTCAGTTATCACGTAATCATTTGTATAAAATAGAGAAGACTACAGATTAAACCTGCACAGACTCACTTTACTAAATAACATGTGAATTCAGTACCCACACAGATGTCAGTTACAGTGTGTGTGTCTCCAGGCTTTAAATCAGATCCTAGCATCGTCTCGAAGTGTTTTGGTTAAATCCGGGCAGACTCACCTCAGGGCAACGCAGCGATGAGCGAAAAAACAGTTAGAATGCCACTCGGTGTACATTTTTTGTCTCTGCCCGCTCGACTGTAACCTGACCTCAGAGGTGTGTCTGTATCATCCTTTACAGTCCGCCGAGTTCGACACACACACATACACACCGTACACACCGTACACACCGTACACTTAATAACCTTCTGCATACAGTAGTTAACATCATGATTATGGGTTACAGCGCGGCTGCATTAGCGCTCATTGTCGAGGAGAAATAATGGATATTTATACCAAATGCCCAGCCTGAGCGGCGGTGTGTGTGTCTCCGGGAGACACGTGGAACTGATCCAGTCTGCTGTGTGTGTGTGTGGTATGAGTGCATTCCTCAGCGTAATACCATTAAGCTGTTTTACTGGAAACAGCTTCAGCAGAGCTCATGACTCACAGCCGCGACTCACCGAGGACTCGGACCCGTGCAGGAGTGTGTACAGCAAATGAAACACCTCCAAACTGCAGCGGTTCATGATTCAGCTCCATTTAGTTTAAAGATAATGTGAACTAACTTCAGTTTGATTCAGGAGAGTTTGCTCGGTTTCATTCGGTTTATTTCAATTCGATTCAGTTCAGGTGACGCGGTGCGTCTTGTTGATTCCTTTTCATTACATTCAGTTGAATCCAGTTTGAATCACTTAAGGGTTTGATTTAATTCAGGATGCCACAATGTGACTCTGTTTGATTCAGTTTGATGAATTCAGTTTAATTCGGGGCGCCACTGTGGAATTATATTTGATTTAGTTCAATTTGATTCAGTTCAGGGTTCCAAAGTTTCATTTTATTAGATTCTGTTTCATTTATGGAGCTACTATGTGATTTTATTTAGATTCAGCTTAATTTGATCCAAGTCAATTAGATTAAATTCAGTTCTATTTGATTTTATTTCTATAGCACCTTTAAAAAGAATGAAGATTAATATACAAAAAATATTAGCCGTTACGTACATTAAATGAAGAAATCGTTCCAGAAAGATAGAATGTGTTTATATTTGATTCGGTTTAATTTCATTCACTTTAGTTCAATTTGATTTAATTCAGGGTGCCACAATTTGATTCTGTTCGAAAACTTCAGTTTAACGCAGCGTTTCACAGTGATTATTCTTTTTATTCTGTTTAGTTCATCATGATTTAATTCAGGGTGCCACAGTGCAATTGATTCAGTTTGATTTCAGTAAGTTTGATTAAATTCACTTAGTTACAATTACATTTGGTTGGATTAATTTAATTGTATTTCATTCAGTTCAGGCTGCTGGAAAGTGATTATTTTTCGACACTTTCAGCGAATGTGATTTGATTTATGCAGCCACTGTGTCATTTTATTCGGCTTAATTTGATCCAAGTCAATCATGCAAGGATCTGCAATGTTATTAGATTAAATTCAGTTCTATTTGGTTGAGTTTACATTTTATTCCTACAGTATAGCATCTTTAAAAAAAAAAATCAAGGTCACTATACAAAAAAAATAAGTATTGAATAAAACAAGAAGAAGTCACACCAGAAAGACAGAACGTAATAAAAGTATTTATAAATAATAATGAATTGTGCAGTAATAATACAAAATATCTCTGAAATATTGACGTCTTTTAAAAGTAACTAATGGGCAAATTGACATATTTTATAGGAATGTATTAATTAAACATACAAAAAGAAGAAAATAAAAGTGATGTGTAAGAAGGAAAAATGATAAAGCACATTAGTATTAAATTCATGTAATTAGTTAATATTTTACAGACATTAAGTCACATTTTCTATTTTTCATCGGACACTCATGCAGTACAAAGAGTTTACAATGTGATAATTCGATTCCCTGTAGTAAGTGTACATAGTGACTTTTATAGTACATAGTGAGTATTATTAGTAGAGTTAAAGATGACGGATCTCTGAAAAGGGTAAATTTATAATGTCAGGAATTAAACTATTCAGGAAATAAATAAGAGACAATTAAATATTTCGGTTTTATTCGATTCAGCAGAAATACATCTGCAAGATGTAAAAATAATCCGGGTATTGATTTCTTTTGATTAATTACCTTTAATGGTGTCTTTAGCTAATCTACTGCTTTTAAAACTCCTTATTCGTATCTGTTATTATGAATGATTCTGGTGATAAATCTCTTTTGAAAAGAACAGGAGATGAATGTTTATTTCTTATCAGATATTTAGTTTGTGCTGTTGTTACCTTAGTTTGACATTTTGTGATCATCAAGAGGAAATCACAATACCATACTGTGTAAACCTACAATATATAGTTTTTCCTTCACTACGCAGAATTGTACTCGCAGCAGACGCAGTTTATTTAAACGTATAAGACGTTGTTGGTAGAGTGGAAGGTGTGGAAGTCAGAAGTGGGGAAACTGGGAGCCGTGTGCAGATCGCCGTGTCAGGACTTTTTCCAGGTGCGACACAAAAGTGGTGTTTGTTCAGTGGTGAAATGGGTCAAACTGGCCGCGGACGCGCTCCGGGCTCAGGACGGCCGAGACTAGCCAAGAAGTGTCGCTCTGTTTCCTTTATTTAAATCCCAGCAAAACAACCTGGAGCCAACTTTCATTTCAAGAAAATACATAGAAACCAGTTACATTTATTAACCCTTAAATCGAGCTGAATGCAAAAGTTTGCTCTTTTTGTTTTAGCAACAAAACATTTTTGTTCCTTACGTGAATGACGTAATCACGTAAACAAATGTCATGGCCTGAAATAACCCCATCCTGTTTAAACTGTCCTGAAAAGGATTTTTTTTCTTTTCATTTTGTATCAAGTTGAAACACCGCAGCAGAACCCGTGCAGTGTTCCTGGTCAGGGTGTTCGGTCTATGTGACAAATTCCAAGCATGCAGTTTCTTTAGCAAGCTATTTCTCCAAGGTCACGCTCTGCTAACTGGAAAACATCTCAACATCCAAACAGTGCTGTTATGAAACCGGAACATGTGAAATGCCCCGATCCTTATATTGTAACAGTTCAACTCGTCTTCAACAGATAAAAGATTATATTTAAAATATACAAACCACATCCTTTAAAAGTGATTATCAGAGATCATGAATGTGGCAGGGGGAAACGGAGGGGAACACTGGTCGAGCTCTCTGGACGTGTTCTGCTTCCACTAAAGACTTTTGGGTTGAATTTATCTGAATTTATTTAAAACATCTGAATTTATAGGAAGTTGAAGCAGAGGAAGGTGGAGCTTTAGATGTTTAATTCCTTTAAACTTTTGAATCTTTATGAATGAAGGTTTTGTCTGTACGTTGGTCAGAACTTGTTCTTTTAATGATATCTTCACGTTTTATACATTGGAGGACCAGAAACCAGCCACAGAAAAATGACTGTATGTCTGTATGTCTGTCCAGACAGATTTTGTCTCAGCATCACTCAAAACTGTCTGGACAGAATTTAATGAAACTTCTGCAGTCCTTAGATATCTGCCTGAAGTTTAACCTGCACCATAAGTGAAATCTAAATCTTTTAATAATCTACTTTATAATAATCTACTAATGCGCTACTGTCTCAATGTAAACAAACACCTGCACCAATAGATATT
>JAQQZT010000012.1:35513387-35526337 GCA_030068275.1 Clarias platycephalus | reverse complement strand
GTGTGTGTGTGTGTGTGTGTGTGTGTGTGTGTGTGTGTGTGTGTGTGTGTGTGTGTGTGTGTGTGAGACAGAGAGAGAAAGAGAGAGATAGAGAGAGAGGTAGAATCGCAGCTCCAGGGGAAATGCAGCCGAGCGGGAAATGGAGCCAAAGTTATGCGTCCAGGAAGCTGAGAGCTGAGAGCCGAGCTCGGTTAATGACACACGGACTGGATTAACCATGCACCAGATCATAACCCGACTGAGAAGTTTACTTTGTGTGTGTGTGGTTGTGTGAGCATAGCTCTATAATCGGCTAAGAAGAAGGAACATGTCAAAGAATCTCTTCGCTTTAAAAACTTGTAAATTGAAATCTCAGAAGGTTTTGAATAAGAGCATTCAGAGTCAAAGGTCAGAAGAATCAGTAGCTACGTTACTCAGCATGTTAGCGTTAACCTAAAGTTTTTCCTCAGGCGCTTAAAGCTACTTCAATATTAATTTTGTTGATTATTTGATTTTTTTCCTTTGCTTACATTTTTCAGTTTCGTATTCGTATTTATCATTTAAGTATAAATTTGCATTAATCGAATGTACTGACGTGTACTTAGTGAAAGTACCTCTTGTCAGTGGTATAACTGTCAGTGGCTTTGCTATGGTGTTGCTGTCAATAGTGTTACAGTTGGTGGTGTTGCTGGCAGTGCGGTAGTCGGTGATGCTGCTGTCAATGGTGTAACCAACCATGATGTCACTGTTGATGGTGTTACTGTGTATGGTGTTGCCATTGGTGATTTTGCTGTCATTAGCGTAACGCTTAAAGATTGGGATATGACCCCATTGCAGCCATGCTGATATTTATTACAACAGCACTCCCTCTCATGTGATATTGGATAACAGTGCATTTAAGATTGGATATCAGAAACACTTAACTGATAAAGCATTTTTTTCCAGGAACTACAGCTATAAACCAATCAGCTCTAGCCCCTTGTGGCTTGGCTTCACAAGACATCTGGGGCTGTGGTCTCAGGGGCCGGTGCTGTGGGAAACGGAGTGGTGATTTTGTGGATCAGACTTGTTTGTCTGGTCCATCTCATGGGGCTAAATCAGATCGGGATCCAGGGAGTTTGATGACCGGGTCAGTGGCCTTGGGCTTTTTGCCTGCTATGTGCGGTGGCTGTAACGCGCTGGGTGTTCTAGTGCCTTTCTATCATGTCCAGCTTTGACTTTCCTCAGTGATTTCATCAATATTATCAAGTGATCGATTGGATCAGATCACATGAGCCAGGCTTCACTCTCCATGTGCACCAGTGAACCTTGGCCACCCATGACTCCATCACCAGTCCACCTGTTTTCCTTCCTTGGATCACTTTTGCTATGTCCAGACCACTGCAGACTGGGAACATCCCACAAGAGCTGCAGGTTTGGAGTTGTTTAGATCCAGTTGCTACATTTTTAGTTTTCTGGTGGCTGAAAGAGGGTGGGATATATTAGGCAGAAAGTTATCTTTTTTCTTTAAAACTAAAGTTGATATGTTGAAAGCAGAAAAAAAAATGGATTTAAATGGAATGACTTTGACAAGGACCAGATTGTGATGGCTAGTCTGCATTGGTCAAGACATACCAAAAGTGTTCCAAAGAGAGAAAACCGGTGAACTGGGGACAGGGTTATGGGTGGCCAAGGTTCAATGATGGCCATGGGGAGTCAAGGTTGTCCCGTGTAGTCTGATGCAATAGAAGCGCTAGTGAAGATCAAATTGATGAAAAGGTTAATGCTAGCTGTGATAGAAAGGTGTCAGAACACACAGTGCATCATTGTTATGGTAGGCAGTACAATATTAGGCTGGTGGTCATAATGTTATGACTGATCAGTGTTTTTTTCAGAAATTCTTTAGGCCTATAATTGTGCAGAAATATAAGATTAAAAATATCATAAAAAATGGAAATGGAATCAAATAAAATTTAAATAAAAATAGAAATCATCCATTGTTGTGTGTGTGAGTGTGTGCATAATATACAGTATATAATGTTTATCTATAGTGTTACTGTACATGGCACATCTCCCATCTCACACACTTTGTATCACTGCTGTTATAATCTCCTTTTTGTTTTCCCTCTTTTCTCTTTTTTTTTTCCCCCCTGAATAGGACTCGCGAGCTGGCCCGGTATTAGAAATCCTCGTGCGTTTCCCGCGGGCGATGTCACGCTCTTGGGCTCAGAAACAGCTCGCGCACTGCTTATTATTATTCATGACGGACTGTGTCGAGCTGTTTCAGGATGTTTGAATGCAATAATACTAATACAAAAAAAAAAAAGTGCAAGGATGAGAAAAAAAATAGCACCAATTGTCCACGCCTGACACTAACCAGACCGCTGGTGAACCACGGACGCTCGATGACAAGGTAGGGTTTTGTGTTAAAATGGTAAATTAATGAATAATGAAATATCCAGGTTGATCAGGTTTAAAAGAGGGGCACACATGCACACCCTGCGGGCACACGCCTCGGGCTGGAATTACGAGGGACTGGGGGTGTCTGTGAGGCAGGATAACCGTTTACACCGGGACTGATGAGTGACAGCGCTTGCACAGAGCTGCCACATTGGTGCAAAAGATGCTTCATTATTTGAGTGTTAATGCAGTGTCTTAGATCAATTAAAACTTTATTAAAGAAAGCAGTTTAGTCAATAAAAGGGATACAGACCCAATGCACAAAGCAAAGACTATAAAGACATGGTTTGATGAGTTTGGTGTGGAAGATCTTGACCGGCCCAAACACAGAGCCCTGACCTCAACCACATTGAGCGCCTTTGGGATGAACTGGAGCAGAGATTGTGAGCCAGACCTTCTCGTCCAACATCAGTGCCTGATCTCAAAAATGCTCTACATGATGAATTCCCACAGAAACACTCCAAAATCTTGTGGACAGCCTTCCGAGCAGAGTGGCAGCTGTTATAGCTGCAAAAGGGAAACCAACTCCATATTGAAGTGTATGTGTTTGGATACAATGTCAGTGAAGATTTGGTCAAATATCTTTGTTCATATAGTGTGTGTATAAAAATTGACAAATAAATAAATTGACTTTAAGGTACTAAACTGGTTCTTAGATGGTAAGATTAAGAATAACTTCAGTTTAATATATTAAATTGAAGTTACCCTTAATGTTACCATTCAAGAACCAGTTCAGTACCTTAGAGTCAATTTATTAATTCGTCAATTTATTTGTTTTTTTGGAGACATGCATTATTCATGCACTAGTATAGACTGTCAGCTAAAAGGGTATTTATCTGCACTGGTCCTGGGCACCACTGGGACCTTGCTAATATAGCAGGGGTACCTTTTTTATTTACTTGAGGTGCAATAAGTTTTAAAGCTGCACTATAAAAGATTATAGTTATAAAATGTCCATTGAGTCAACATTTCAGGATGAAATAGAAATAATTTAAAAAATCACCAATTTATTTTATTTATTAAATAAAAAAAATATGTTTAGCTAAAGTAAATAAAATACGATTAGCCTGATCACTAATCTATCTATCTATCTATCTATCTATCTATCTATCTATCTATCTATCTATCTATCTATCTATCTATCTATCTATCTCTTTTCCATTGTTATTCAGCTTTCTTTACATCTGTCTTTCTCTTTTTATCTGTCTGTCCCTCTTTCCTCTTTTTCCTGTCTTTTCCTTTTCCTTGGTTACTCAGTCTCTGTCTGTTGTTTTCTCTCTGCCTGCCTGTCTCTTCACTTCCCACTATTCTGTCCATTTCTCTATTTCCCTGCCTGTCTCATTCCTGGTTTAATTGTCCTTTTTCCCATTTTCCTGTTTCAATTTTTTTGCTTACATCTTTACATCTGTTTATCTCTATCTGTCTACATGTCTCAGTTCTTTTCTTAGTCTCTCTCTCTCTCTCTCTGGTTCATATATGTCCAGATTTCCTTCTTTTAAATCAGTTTGCCCTTCAGTCCTTCTTTTGCATTCCTTCTTTGTTTCCTGGTTTCATGCATCCTCTTTTGCCCCTTTTCTAACCAATTTATTTATAATCTATTTTTATAATGTATTTATAATGTATTTATATAATTTATTAATCTATCTTTTTTAAACAAATATTTACATGTGATTTCACCCACTGCTAATACCACTACCAACAACAACAGCAACAACAGCAGCAACAACAACAATAATAATAATAATAATAATAATAATAATAATAAGTTTAAGAAAAAATATAATTATCACAATAATTTTTCAGCTGTTTATGTATAAATCAATAGTTCTTGTGTAAGTATTGTGTTTTTATCCATACTGTTGTACAATGTTTGTATTCTATGCGTATACTTGACAGTATTTATGTTAAAAAATTATAAACAGGTAATTTAGGTTTGGTTTATATTATGAGCCGTAATATGGCAGTGCGCGCGCGCGCCTGTGTGCGCGCGCGTATGATATGGAGCGCGTATGAGATGAGCGCGAGCCTTTCTGCCTTTCCCTTTCCCTTTGATGTTGTTGCTCGGAGAGAACCCTCGGCGTCTCGTGAGATCGTCACGTCGCTCGCGGACACGCGGGTGCCGCACCTGGGTCGCAATACTTTCCGCTTGAGGAGTCGCGCGACGAAACCCGCGGGCCACGCGCCTCTCATAACCCATCCCCTCAACAACACCCCCCTCCTCCCCTCCCCTCCCTCTCTCTCTCTCTCTCTCTCTCTCTCTCTGTATCGCGTTATAGACTTCATCGTGCTCGCGGGTCCCGTGATGGCCACGCGCGCTCACGCGGGGGTACACCGGAGGGCCTCAAATGAAGGACATGGGGCTCGCGCAGTTAGGTCACGATAAAACTGTCGTCTCTATGGCAACCGTCGATCAGTCAGCGCTGCTATATAATTATGTGTGTGTGTGTGTGTGTGTGTGTGTAATGTATAATAATATCTAATATATATATATATATATATATATATATATATAATCATGTATATACACGTATTTTATTTATCATATGTAATTTTTTTTTATTTCTTTGTACCTGAGGTCATGCAGGTTTAGCACCTTCTAGCACTCTTCTACTGAGGAAAAATTCAGTAGAATTTAAATATGGACCTAAATGTATATAATGTGCACTAAAGTTACTTAATTGTATATTTAATAGGTAGAAACTACTGTATCATGGTATATATTGGATGGTGTTTTATAAAACATGGTGAAGAGGTAGCCTTGATGTGATGGTTCCAGTGGTGCCCAGGAGCATTGGAGATTAGTACCCCTTTTCCTGACAGTGTCTACAAGATCATAAATAATGCATGCCTCCCAACCGAACAAATAACCAGGCTCTGAGGGCTAAAGGTACCAAACTCGGTCTTGGATGGTACCATTAAGGGTAACTTTGGATTTGCATCTTTTTGAATAGCACCGTGAGTGACACCTTTAATTTTTGTCAGATTTAAGTTTTACACTGTTCTACATTATATCTCTCAGTCTGAACAGCCTCGGTGTAAAATAAAAGAGCTAAATATTACTTCAGCTGCTTATTTCATTTCCTACATTAAGGCAGCATGATACAGACGGAGAATTAAAGGTACTAAGCTGAACTCACTTTGTTGCTGGGTTGGTACTGTTTAGAATTTGTATCTTAAAAATTTTGGCTACAATTTATTTTAAAAAAAGTACGTTTAGACACTGCAAATGTATAGAACACCTTTCTAGTGACAGTACAATTTGATACCTTTACCTATATTTCTAACCAAAACAACAAGAAGTCTCAAATTCTGCTGTTTCTTTAACTTCTGGAATTAAAATTGTTTTTTTTTAGGTTCATTCAAAGTCAGGTTTGATCACACACAAATATATTTTTTTCAGGTGACATTGTGTCTAAAATGAACAAGTATTATCAGGAATATATTGAATGATTCAGAATGATTATCCTCAGCATGATGACACGATGGATTTTCGATTAGAGCATGCTATCCGAAATGATGTTTATCATTTGAACCTCACTGCAGATAATTATAGTAGAATATGGAGTAATCGTTACAGAATAATCAATATTTAATTTTCTCCATCGATTGTTTAGAACTGTTTGTTTTTTGGTGCTCTAGCTGTAAAACAGAGCTGTTTTGTTTGTGCAAAATACTTAACCTTTAAATCGATAGAACGCTGTTGTTCGAGTTATTAGCAATGAAGATCGTCTTGGAAAGGTTTTATTTTTCACAGAAATCCTGAAATCCAATTATGAAAAATTTTGCATCCTCCATGCTGAATAATGACATGATTCTTCAGAGACAAAACTAGAGCAAATCGTGTTTTTTTTTTGTTTTGATAATTTGCATGAAATGTAATAATGTCATGCGAATCAAAAGCACGAGCATACGCAACACCTGACAATTACAATAAAACACATGATTTATTCCTTATTTTGGTATATAAATGAAAATCACTGGACAAAGAACCAACTTCTACCCTTCACCAAATAACGAGTTGCCTATGGAAAAAAAAAAATCAAGGAAAAAAAAGAAACAAAATAAAAATATAAAATACGAGAAGCTATCTATAAACCAAGCGTTCACCCACGCACAGGAACACAGTCACAGACAGACGAGCCAGCTGCTCCTATGTACAAAACCTCCATTTCTCCATAAATTAGGCATAAATTAAATATATATACATACAAACATAAATTAGAAGAGACTCCTGGTCTGACAGAGCCGCTGTTCGACAACATCGTGAGGATTCAGGCAGAAAGAAAGAAACAGAAATAGAGAAAGAGAGGGGGTAAAAGCTTAATCTACATTTCCATGAACATCTCTGGATAAAATCTTTCAGCATTGCTGATCACAAACTTGACAATTTCTCATATAACAAAACTCATATGCAAGGATATGAATAATTTGAGTAACAAATTTGGATGAAAATGTGAAAAGAGAAAAGTTTCTGCATAAATACTGTGTAATGATGAAAATCAGGACTGCACAACTAAAAGCTCTTGAGGTTCTGTTTTTTTTTTATATTAAATGATGAGTTCCTTCTTTAAATTCAATGTTCTGCCAATAAAATGTGAAATAATTTCTTGCTTTGTTTTGATACGTCCGTGAAGAGATTGGATACTTGCATTCTTTTCTAAGTTAATCAAACCATTTTATTACCAGCACATTAAGTGAAAAGTAAAATATCTGAATTTCCTAGTCCTGATTTCGATTGATTCTTTTTTACTTTTAAGCTAGCAAGACAAAGATCCAACAAAGTTTTTTTTTTAACTGATTATCTACAGAATTATTCATGTTGGCTGAACAATAGACGGAATGATGCTGAGCTCAAAAGTGGCAATTTGGAACATCTGTAATTTAGAGATATAAAATTAGAGGGAAACATGAATTTCCTTTTTCCTCTTGTTGTTCTAGCTATCTAATGAACATTTAGTGATAGCTTTACATATCTAAATATACAGCGAAACCCATTGAACATTAAGAAGTGTTGCTGGGTTTACTGCCGATGCTTTGAGCAGTCATGTTGATATGACATCTCGCGCTGAACGTTGAGTCAAAGTTGATTATTTAATTTCTGTTTTTTTTTTATTTTATTTCCAGCAAAACATTTGCCCACTGTATAGCAATATTTATTTCTATACATCACCATGAAAGTGGTGTAAAATACTTATCTGTATAACACTTTGTCCAAATGGACGCCAATCCAACACTTATTCAGTAGTTACAGTGGATAGAAATAAGTATAGCCGTTTTTTTTATTTCTTCTTTGTTGGTTTTTCTGTGTGGTAAATTTTTTCAGAAATTCATAATGAGCACCTGAATAGGCAGTGTGTAGCTCAGGTTGTGATGCTCAAATCCCAGAAAGCCACCACTGCTTCTAAAGCAAGTAACTTTCACTCTCGACTGCTCAGCTAATATCATCAGTTGTTGCATAGGATTCTGCTTTAGCTCAAAGTCAATGTAAAACACTAACCGTGCAGGGTGTTTGATTATGAATTGTGAAGTCCTAGGTGAGATGATGTTAGAGTAGTGAGTGTTCAGTGTTCTAGGCTCAACCCAGACTCACAATAAGACACATATCTGATTATAGATATAGCGGATGTCCAGTGGTTCAAATTAAAAACTGATATAATGGTGGTCCAGTCCTGAAAACTCTATTTCATCATGAGCTAAATGGGAACATGGTGAAGTTTCCTGTATTCTTCAGAGCTAAGAAAATGTCCTTATGCTTGTTTCAACACTCTGAAGTAGTTCATTGGTCGAAATAAACACTCAAGTCATGCCTTCGTATACAGCAAAATCAAGAGCAATAACACAGCCTGGGTGACGGGACAGGGTTCAAGCGCTGTTCAAAATAAAATCAGTTCCTCTCTTGAGCGTCTCTGGTTAGAGGCTGGACAGTGGAACCATGGCCTTTTTCTCAGTGAGATACCACACCTGTGTCTGTTTGTGTCGTTCATTGTTAATGTCTTTTATGATAAAATGCGTTTAAAATGTCACCAGGCTCGCAAGTTCCTCCACTTTGCCTTCTTTCTTGTCCTCTTCGTCGATGCATCATCTCCTCCCTTCCCCCCCCTCACAAGAATGTAAAACAGAACATCATAAATCTTGAGTACAAAGAATCTCTGGACATATCTGATACGTGCTGCTCTTAGAGCCTTTTCTTCTTTTCCAAAATTGCGCCTCATTTCCTGTGTTTCTCGTCTTTCTCTCCCCCTTTCGAGCCGTCGGCCGAAGTGTGCCGGTTGGAGGTCTGGTTGTTGATGAACATCTTGTCGAGGCCCTTGAGCGCCTCGGTCAGGTAGTTCTGGAGTGCGGTGAGCGCGGCGCAGATGGCCGGCGAGCCGAAGCCGTGCGTGATGAAGCTGAAGTGAGACAGGCAGCTCTGAATGCCCGGCTCCAGGATGGGCGACGGACGAGAGTTCCCAAGCGGAGTGCGGTCCTGCGCTAACAGGTCTGTGAACTCCTTGCACAACTGCCTGAGTGGAGGAAAGAGAGGTGTAACCATCATCGAAAGCTAATGGCATATTAGTGTGAAATATCGAGAAATGTGATCTTTTATAGTTTTTTAAGAGTTGTTTAAATGCGCAACAATGTTACAAAAGATGAAAAAACTTTGAGAAGTGAGATTGAGAGACACGGAGGGCCGGCCTCATTTCCACAACTCTTGATAAACTTTTACTGAAGCAGAGATGTGCAGATCTGCATTATTATCACCTTTAAACAACATTTACCTGAAGCATGCGGTTAAATACACACTATTATTAGAACAAAAATCTATACATGCTGTCTAAATTACCATTTATATTAGAATATCAGCAACCTTCTTTGCTCTGCTGGTGAACTGGAAAGTCATTTATTTTCATAGAAATTCTATTTAATTCAGTTTATTTATCAGATGAGGACTTTGTGGCTAACCATTTATGGTTTACACTTATTCTCATACTTTTAAACCCAGGTCCAATGAGTAGTCCAACATCCCATGACATAATGAACAATTCAATTAATTGTAATCACTAATCCAAATAATAGAATCCAGTCAGAGCAGGTGACTTCAGAACCAGAGTCAGCGTCAGTCTTTGGGTCAGAATGAGTCAGAATCAAAGCTAGAGTCAGAATTAGAGTCACAGTTACCAGAGTCAGAATCTTATTTGCTAAGACCAAGTAAAAAAAATCCTGACTCATATTATTTTACAGTATAAGGCTGTAGTTAGTAACAGGAGAGATTCCTCTGCCTCTGCTTTTTGTTATCTCATCCATAGACATCTAAAAGGTAAACTCTGACCTTAAATCAATACCTACTGTGAGAAATTTGATTGATTTGACCCCGTGCCCTTAAATAACAGCAGACACGAGTATACATAACTGCATTTCAAACCCACCACACTCTACCTTATTCACTGCTACATTTTCCACAATTGAATCATCAGAGATTCTAAACGGAATAGAGCAAATGTTTCATATTTGAAGTGTGAAATGTGAACAGGATTTCAAATCTCAACATAAAACGAATAGTATAGACATGGCACCTTAGACCCTTAAAGTACGTCATTGAGTTCTCTTTACTACAGCATAATAGATGACCTTGAAATGGTTTCACCCCAGTGAAAAACCTCTGATTCTTAATTACACTTTGGAATGAATAGCAAAGGATCCGCCCAATTGTTCAGGGAGAGCCGTGAGTTCAAATCCCGACAATGCCACAGCGAGCCGTGCCAAAATGTTGCTGTTCTTTCTGTTTGGGAGGGGCTTATTCTCTCTCCTCAATCAATCACAGCAACACTATGCAGCTCATGCATGCAAAAGAGGGAGCATGGCACTTTCTTCAATGTGCATTACTTTGCCAATGATGCCTTTTTCAAAATTCTACTTAAAAACCGCCTCACTAAATCTGGCTCTGTGTTGGGTTTCAAACGTTGGTTTCAAACTCGGTCTTATTTTCCCTTTACTAAGAGTGCAGGTTTTAACCTTTTATCCTACTTTACATTTTCAAACCCTAAGGCGTATATTGTGCGAATACAACGCAGGATGACTAAGCGCCTTGCACCTTATAAGAACTGACCGAAGTTTTCCTTGGAATTTAAAAACACTACCACTAATCTTAAGTTCCAACATTTGCAAAGAAAAGTAGAAGTTGTCTTAAGGAGGAGGGAAGTTCCCTTGCTATAACATTCTCATGCTTCTCAAAATTCCTGTGAATAATTAAAGCAGACTGGCTTAATGAAATGTGATGAGATCCAACCTGCAGAGTGGTATCTGAAAGTGTTTAATCACACTAATACCACAGATTGCCAAGAAGAGACCGGGTCTTGTTTCAACATTTCTAAGCGCATTCTTGCCTAGAACTCAGATTTAAATGTGTCTTCGAAAAAAAAAAGAAAAAAAAAAAAAGCCTTCACCTTGAAATCGATCATAATCAACAACAGCATTAACCGAATGAACATTTTGGCTCTGATCATTTTGTTTTTCCCATAACAAATTATTTTCTGCAAATATTCTGGTGCAGTCTGACGTTCAGAAGTGTGACAAATGTATTAAACATGTTTTCTGTTGCCTGAAGACAGAACCACAGTCTTCTTCTAAATTATAACATTATCAGATACACCTTTAAGAGTCAATTTATGTCAAGTTCAGAAATTTGGAATGGGCAGAATATATATCAAAAATATTCAGTCATGTTAAACAACATAAATAGTTTTTTTCTTTTTTTAACAGTAGATACCTCATGTATAAACATCAAAATAAGACATCATTTGAAATCATTTACAGAATTTAAACAATAAAACACCAACGAAATCAGTCACCAGGCAACTCTAAAATCCAATCGAAGTCAGGTCAAAATTAATACGATTTAGTCATGACCACAATCATCCTTACAAATAAAACAACCATTTTGGTTGATTGTCTCTTTTGTTTGCTAAACTGTGATGTCCACTGACTCACTCATCGTCATTACCGCTTAATCCTGTATTCAGGGTCACGGGGGAGGGTTGGGGGGGGCTGGAGCCTATCCCAGGAGACTTAGGGCACAAGGCATTGCAGGGCACACAGACATACACTACGGGCAATTTTGAGAACACCAATTAATCGAGCCTACATGTCTTTGGACTGTGGGAGGAAACCAGAGTACCCGGAGGAAACCCACCAAGCACGGGGAGAACATGCAAACTCCAACAGGAATCGAGCCAGGCCGGGAATCGAACCCGGACCCTGGAGGTGCAAGGCGACAGTGCTAACCACTACACCGCCTGGGATGCCCATGAAATGTAAAAATACGTGTTTTTTTTGTGCAAAAGTGTTCTTCTCTAAGATCGTGAGATCATTAACCTTGTTGAAAATTTAATATGGAAATGGTAAGTAAGTAGCCACTACGATGAAAAATGTTTTGTATAAAGAGATGATGATACTGTAATGATCAGTCACAAACAATCTATAATCAACCTCTCACACGAAAAAAAAGTAAAAGAAATATTTTTTAAGATTTCAAAGCCACATTATTGGATTAAAATTTTCCATTTGAAGCTAAAACAGGTTTTTTTTTTTAGAAATTATAATGCACTGTGAAGTAATGTGAAGTCTCAGATTTGAGATGATGCAAGCAACTTGAAACTGATTCAACAATAAAAGTGAAGAACACCAGGCCGGGCATGAAGGGAAAAAAAAACACACGTAAGCATTTGCATAAGCTTTCTTTTTTTTTTTTTTGATCAGTAGAACTGTAGTCTCAGGGATTTGTCCAAGGCTATGACTCTTTTCTTCCACCAACAAAATCTGTGCCTGTGAACAAACGCCATCCTGCTGAGCATTCCTCTTGCTTCATAGCCTCGAGGACGGAGGAAATCTGAGAGAAATGTTAACGTTATTGAGCCCCTCCTGAAGATGCCTGAATCCCCACGACCTTTCGTCACTTTGACCCCACCATGTTCTGCTAACAATTTAAAGATTGCTCTCATCATCGATCAGCAAGAGAAACCCATCAGGATCGTATCAGAGAGGTTTTCTAGAGGAAAATCATTAAGCTGGAGGGTGTGGAGTTCATCATTTATGACATATGCCATCAAAAACAAGTGATGCATGATGATGACCAGAAAGTGACCATATTGAGTGTTGATAAGGCTTTATAATTATTATTATAAAGAGTGTTCAAGTCAAACTGGGCCTTGTGAAGCATTTTCGTTATTGCGACATCCCCCGTACAGTCCTACAGTCCTCGCTCCAAGCCATCTCCACATGTTTGTGCCATTAAGGGAGTTCCTGGGCGGCCGACGTTTTAAACGTGAAGCAGGCGGTTCGCTAAACTTGTTGTTTTATCATCATGGCTCCGGCATACTTAGGAAACATTCTACATTGATGGTATACAATTAGTGAAACCCCAAGATAAGTGCATTAGTTTAGCAGGGGATCATAAATATATACAGTAGAACAGTACAGTATATATATATATATATATATATATATATATATATATATATATATATATATTCTCACTCTATATGAAAAAGCTCATC
>JAQQZT010000012.1:35436104-35446104 GCA_030068275.1 Clarias platycephalus | reverse complement strand
GGATATTAGAGGTATGATTTGCAGATTTAAATTGTAGAGTTACGTTTGTGGACTTTACTCTAGACTGAGGATGCAAAATTTGTCTCCGGCACTAGAGATTGGACTGAACTGAAAGTCTAGAGTTGCGTTCTGGATCCACTCAAACACTAGATATAGGAGTTTGGATTTGACTCAAGAGCCAGGTCTTAGTGCATGACGTTATTGAACATTTTTTTCAAGTCAACATAGCACTTAGATTAAGACTGATTAAGACTTTAGGTTCAGGACTTGTCCTAGGTTCTAGACCTAGAAACTTGGACTTTAATACCTTCTCTCTCATTCTGGAGCTGGGTTTCTTGAATTTAAAGTTTCTCATCTTAATTCAGAAATGAATTTCTGGACTTGAGTTAGAATTGAGATCTAAACTGTATAAAATAAAGTCCTAATTTTACAGAAAAATTACTTTAAAAGTTTATAGTAGTTTTCCTTTTTTTAAAAACTACATACAAATTTCTGTAAAATTACAGACATCTGTAAATTATTAAGTCGGCTGTTATTTTAAGTAATATTTTAATACTGAAAAATATTTTTTTCCACATTTTTAACAGTAAAAAAAAATCATATTATAGGCATTCATAGGAATTTATGAAGACTTTGAAAAATAATAGGATTTTTTTTGTGTTTTTGCTTTGAAGGTGTTTGATCTTAAATTTAGGAAAAATCTGTAAAATGAGTGTTTCCCTGCTAAATGTCTAATGCTGTTGCTTTATTGAAGGTGTTTGATTGTGATCATTTTGGAAGAAAACTGTAAAAGAAAAAGAAATTGCTGCTACACTTCTAATGCTGTTTTAATGAAGAAGTTAAATCGTATACATTTGGAAAAAAATATGCATAAAATAAAATAATAATACTAATAATAATAAAATTTTAAAATTAAATAATGGTGTTTACTTCTAACGCTGTTGCTTTTTTGAAGGTCTTTAATCGTATATATTTAGGAAAAATCTGTGAAATAATGGTGGTTCTTTGTAAAAGATTAAATAACAATTTCTGTAAATGTAATGTTTTTGCACATACAGTAATATGAATTTAAGCATTTTACCTGAATTTTATGTTTTTTGTTTGTCGGCCGTTGCTACCAGTCATTTGACCATTTATTATTATTATTTTTTTTTACAATTAATTTGTTATACAGTGTAGGACCTCATCTGCTTTTGATTCAGACTCTATAGTCGAGATTCAAGAGCCAAGAACTTGGGTTTTAAGACAGAATCTAAGGGAGCTGATTGTCTTTAAATTAGACTCTATATCCGAGCCTCCAGATTTAACTCAGATTTTATATCTAGGAGATTTCTGGTTTTGAGCCATACACTAGAGCTTGACTGTGCATGATGTGACCCTTCCTGACGTTACTGATGTTGGATAGACAGGCCATATCATCTGCTCTGAGTATTTCAGTATTTATTTGCATGGTGTGTGCATGGGACATCTGCCTCATTTCTGAAGCTGGACTAGAAACTATCTATTATGTTTTAAGCACTTTGAGTTAATTGAGTCAAAGATCAACAAATAATCCATCAATTAAGTCAAGATGAATAAAAAAAAAAAAGTCAGAAGTCTAATTAGTCAGAATAATTCCTTTTCTCATCACAGAGCAGCATAGATACGAACTGAAACAGAAAGTTGATGTTGAAGAGAGGATGGCTGAATCCTGATGGTAAAGATTAGACCTTGGTCCAAGAGTTAATTCTAGCCAGTGTGTGTGTGTGTGTGTGTGTGTGTGTGTGTGTGTGTAGCCGTCCATCGCTCCCTCCAGACAGAGAGATATACACACACCAGCCAGTGAGTACTGATTTATCTCCCAGTCCAAGGAAATAATCCTGTCAGGCAGCACAGAGGATTCTGGGTAATTAGACTTACCCAATTAAAGCAGCTGCAGAACGAGGAAACAGGTGCAGCGAGACAGACAGAGAATGAAAGATGGAATGAAAGCAGACAGACATGTTGAGGCCAAGGAGGAATTTCAAACCTATAATCCAAAAGGAGTGTAAAACATTAAAGATGTGGAACGAACACATGTGCACACACACACACACGCGCGTAGTGCAGAGTAGCATGTTTAAAAATGTATATGAACACCCAATTATGTTAAAATGACTGAATTAATCTCACGCTTTACCCATTCTATCTCTCAGTATTTCTCTTCAGGCTCTCCTTCTCTCTCTCTCTCTCTCTCTTCCTTTGTTTCTTTTCTCTCTTTCTCCCTGATGTGGTTAAATGGAGGATCCCCCACCGGGAGAGAGAGAGAGAGAGCGATAGAAAGAGTAAAGGAAAAGCAATATAAAGAGGTTCGACAGCAGGTATCAGGTGGGAAGAATTATCCTCCAGCTCTTAATTGTAGCCCCCCGAGTGTGTGTGTATACATGTGTGTGTGTCTGAGAAAGAGAGAGAGAGAGTCCAAGAAAGTGTGTGTCTGACCCCCTGCACTTTGCCTGAGGCACTGGCTGACCCGGCCTGCCCCGGCCCCTCCCTCTCATTAAAACACTAATCCTGTCGCAACGCCACATGGCCCTCAGACCACTCCCACACACACACACACACACACACACACACACACACACATATTTACTTGTTCTTGCACAGAATACAAAACAATTAATACGAAAATACTAACTAAATGCTATTAAATTAAATTTGCGCTTGGCATTACATCATCAGAACCATTACATCATTACAGGCCAGATGAAAAGTAGAATTTTTTTACATTTTACACTTAATACCTTATTCACTCTAACTTACTCAGTGACTTAAATGAATGATTCTTTAATTAAAGGTGCGGTTTGTAAAGTTGTAAAGGTTTTCAAATGTTGTAACAATCACATTATTTCAAATTTACAGTATCTTCAATATCTTTGTTAATAAACGAGAAAGGTTGGTTGTTGATTATGCTTTCTTTACATTTTCCTGGCTCGGAAATGAGGCGTGCGTTAACATAAGCAAAGTATTTTGCTTATAAAGGCAACTCGCAAGATTAAAGCTGCGGTTTGTAATATTTCTTTATCCTTCCAGACCGTTAACAATCTCTTAAAGCTTTTCATTCAATCTTTGCCAAACTGTCTGTTATTAATATTGCTGTGTAATAAATAAAACTTTGGTTGTTTTTGTTGTTGTTTTAGGCTTGGTTACATTTTTTCCAGTTCCAGAAATGAGCTCCGTTTATTTCTCCTAAAAATGCAGCCAACGGGATTAAAGGTGCGGTTTGTAACTTCAGGACGTAGGGATCTGTATTACTCATATTGTTTCAGATATATCTTCAAAAAAATAATATGATTTGCAAAATTATTATGTGACCAAAATATGAGAATAATTTTATTTTATTATCTCCGTCGCTTTTCCCTAAAAGGCAACTCATTCTGTACACTGCTTATCCTGTTTACAGGGTCGCGGAGGAGCCTGGAGTTTATTCCAGGGGACTTTGGACATATGGCAGAGGACACCCTGGACAGGGTGCCAATCCATCACAGGACACAAAGCAGGCAATTTGGGAACGCCAATTAGCCTAATCTGCATGCATTTGGACTGTAGGAGGAAACCCACCAAGCACAGGGAGAACATGCAAACTCAGACCTGAGGTGCGAGTCGAACCCTGACCCTGGAGGTGCAAAGCCACAGTGGTTAAAAAGCAACTCATAAACCATAAACAGCTTCAGCTATTACAATTTACATGCCGGAGAGGGCTGTAAAAATCCCGAAGTTAAGGTGACTTCAATGCACTTAAATGTGAGGTTATTGTCCTTTTACATTTAATTGACATTTAGGTGTTTGTCAGGCGCTCTTATCCAGAGTGACTTACAAAAGTGCTTTGAAGTTTGCGTCATTGCATAGATCCAGATCTTTACACTGGTTACTAGGAAACTAACTATAAGTACCATCAGTCAAACACTGTTGAGAATGTGATTTTTAGGGATGTGAGATGAATTAAGCCAAATATCTAAGAAACAGATCGGTCATTGTTTAAGGATGCCAATGACTCAGCTGTATGGACATCTAGAAAGGTTCATTCCACCATCTACTGTACGTGAAACCATTGTAGATACATGACAACAAGGTAACAACAGGGCCTTCATCATCTTGTACTTCTTGCTCATCTTTGTTTAGTTTTTTCCAACTTAAGCTTCTGATCGTATTTCTCATATCAGCTAGCTTGGCTTTTGAAAATGTCGACTCATGGTCATTGGGAGACTTTGATGAATCTTTCGTCTGCGATGTTGAAGAGTCACGGGATCTGATCAACCAGCGATACCTTTTTTCACCACATTCACATTCAAGCTAGAAAAAAATGGATAAGATGTACAGTATACGCAGATTCTTGACATATTTTGCAGGAATGTGTGTGTGAGATCAGGTTCTGCTCTCCAACGTACTTTCACGTAAGGATGCGGCTCCGACTACCAAATAGGGCCAGCAAATCGATTCCCACAACAGCAACAGATCGTCTCTGACCTCTGAATGAATTATCTGTGTGTGTGTGTGAGAGAGAGAGAGAGAGAGAGAGAGAGAGAGAGAGAGAGAGAGAGAGAGGGACAAGCTAGCAGCGCTGGGCCGGATATCGCTATCATGCTCCTCGGTTTTAATATTCTTGCTCGCAGGCATGCCACAGCCCGGTGTGTCTCATGCCCATATATATTAATAGCTTCATCTCCCCAACCGGAGAAAGCAAATAAAACACAAATGAAAGAATCCTCATGCATATAAACTATGTAGGCTTACACACACACACGCACACACATAATAAAATTGGGTGCATGTCAATCACTGAGTTGTTGCTCTTACTATTTGGTGTCAGTAAAGTTTTCTGGTGATGTTTGAAAAGCAAAAAGCATTTATACAGAAAAAAATATATTTATAATAGTAACAGTTCTATTATTATTATTATTATTATTATTATTATTATTATTACTATAAAAGAAAATTCTCATATTTTTTGTTCGTACTCTGAAAACCAATTTGAGCATCAGAACATCAGACTGTGACGCAGAGGTGAAAGGTCGCTAAGTACATTTACTTTGTTGCTGCACTAAAATACACATTTCACTTTTACTCCACTACTTATTACTACATATCTGTATCTGTACTTTCTACTTCACTACATTTCTGCATGGTGCTGCTACCTGCTGACTGCATGATGCTGACTGCCTTCCCTCTATGAAATGCTTATTTATGTAGCAGGTGTTTGAAACCTGGAAGTAGAGAAGGTTGAAGACAGCAACAAACAGCACATCGCCACAGTCAGGAAGTCGAGTGAGAGAGAGAGAGAGAGAGAGAGAGAGAGATGCTTAGTACCTTGGATACCTCAGTAAATTTACTTAAATGAATTTGTATTTTTACTCAATTGCCTTTGTGGCCAAGATCACAGCAAGGTCAAACACCTAAATTAATTATTTTTAGTTGGTTTTAGGGTTTTGAATACTTTTCTTTGTTTTGACATTTATTTTAAAGGTATATCATGTGAACAAATGAGTAAGATGAAGTCTTACTGAAGGTGGCAGCCTGGACACTTGTTCATACTGTACTTTCTTTTTGCTTGATGGTACTCTTAGCCCTTGATCCAGTGAGCTAGCATGAGGATGTGTCTTTGATAAAGACTACAAAGCACTTTTGGGGAAGGGCATCTGCTAAATGTAAATGTAAAAGGTGTCCAGTCACAGAAACATGAAGCTGAAGAAAGTTTTTTAAAGCTCTTTCTGACAGGCTATGACGAAGAGCATGTGAGGTGCATGTCATTGATCCCCTGCTCCCATTCTCTTGATGATGAGGTCTCTGATATCAGATAGAAGGTACATTGCCAGGTGCCGAAGACTTCAACAACATGATGTATGTATGTATTAAGCAGAAGTTCATTCATACAAGTGGATAATGTTTTATGCCTCATGGATAGGAGTGTGGTATTCACTTATACTACAGAGACTTAAAGCATATTTCAGAGCAAGTGCAAACATCAATTTTTTTTAAAAACCTAGACCCTTGGTATGAACTGTTACCATAGCAACAATAACATATTAGAACAGATCATTAATTTAAATCTGTCCATCAGAGCTAATATCCGAGAGTCATGCTGTTATAGAAAAACAACGATCACCATCATGAGATTCAGGAATTCTGCGTGTATAAAAATGTAGAGAATATTTTGTCTGTTTTTCCAGCTTCTGCTGTATGATTTTAAAAAAAATCTTTTTACCATTTCATTGGTTTAATTTAATTCAGACTATTACCAAGTCTCTTTGTAACCTTTGTAGTATTTTTCAAAGTAGTGTTGAATAACTGGGAACTCTTCCAATTTCAATGCGTATTGTAAATCTTTATATTTAAAAATCTTTTCCTATCTTTTCTGCTTTCTGTTCCCACCAGTTCTTAGGAAATTTCCATATAGGAAATGTTTTGCTACCTGCTTGTCTAGTCATTTTAGTCTAACCATGCCATGTAAACTTTAACTTTTTACCTCTTGTAATTTCTCAGTATTACTAATCAGTAAGTAGTTGATCCTTGGTGGGAGTTCTTAAAATACTCCTTTTAATCAACTGGATATAAGGAATGTTCTTCCTGATTTCATCCATTCTTTAACCGAACCATCGTGAAGCAGACTGTTAAATTGGTGACCTCTACTGTATGGCCATGTAGGCTGGACAGATGTCCATGGTTTGTAGAAACCATGAAGTTCATCTTTGCCAAGAGCACTTCAATTTTTTTATCTTCTCGGCTTGCTCACTATCCATGCTTTTTATGTTATTATATTGTTTTCCAATTCGTTTTCTTGATATCTAGACATATTTATTTGAGGGATGTAAGATGAGTAATAGAAAACATCAAGATTGTTTTTGCAATTCTTTCTGTCTATTTGTCTGTTAGTTTGTGCACGCATCATGTAAAAACTACTACATGATGTGTGCACGAATTTTAATGGGGTTTTCACAGGTGTAGTTGGCTGAGCTTGAGGTAAAATATAGAGTAGGCTTTGTTTCATCGCAATCGGCTCATGGGAAGAGAAGATATGCTAAGTTGAATTTTAATTGGGAAACGCTCTCATATCAATAAAAAAATCAACCTAAAAAAATCACTAGTTCATCTCAAAATTCAACAGATGCCATTGTATACTTTTTAAAATGCGCTTATGAGTGTGCAATTAAATTCCACGCAAATAATGTCGCTGCGTCTTTTTAGTTTTTTTACTAAATATCCTTGATCCAGCAAGCATTTTGGTTATGATGTCACTGCTTGTCCAAAAACATCCTTCCAAAACTTCGCTCTTTCATTTTTTGTTTTTTTGGCTCAGCTGTTATTTCTTAAAGAACCAATGTTCATGCTGATCTCAGAGCTCAATATGTTAACCAATTTTGCACTTTCGGTTTGTTGAGCACTTTGTTTTGTTTCGGGCATTTTTTTTGTCCAATTTCAGTAATAACTTTCACTGTGCTGTACTGTACATACAGTAAGTAATATCTGTCATTCATGTTGTTGGAATTGTTCTTCACCTTCACATCCTGTATAATTAGCTTCAGTCACAATTTTATTATTATTATTATTATTATTATTATTATTATTATTGTTGTTGTTGTTGTTGTTGTTTTTGTTGTTGTTATTGGGTGTTTTTTGGAGTCATGATGCACAATGTGTTTTACATGAAGATTTCCTGCAACTCTACATTTTCGTGGAATTCATAATATATATATATATATATATTTTTTTTTTTTTTTTTCATTTGTTTTGTCAAAAATCCTTAGAAAACCCTGTTTGTGCTTGAGCAGAGAGGAGTATAAATATGAGGCCATGGGTCAAAGAACCTTATCTGTAGTGTTAATGATAAATCATTGTTTATGTGTGTGCAGTACATAACAAAATAACGTTTGAAACATTTTTTTAAAAATTGCACTAAAAAAGCTGTTGCTGACGCGACCTGATCCTGCCCTCACCTCAAACGCAGGACTGGAGTCATCGTTAATTTAGAGAACATTATTCATCCTTCTCCTCTTCCACCTCAACCTCACCTCGTTCTTCATGTTCTCTCTCCTTAGCAGCCATCTTGCCTCTCTCTCTCGCTCTCTCTCTGTCTTTCTCTGTCTTTCTCTGAAGTGTGAGATGAAGGCATTTGTCTAGAGGCTGGGTGAGGGTATCATCCAGAATGTTGTGTGTGTATCGGTGTGTGTGCGAGTGTGTGTAGTCTGTCACCGAGAGTTCATCTCAAGCAACCTGACAGGTACAGACACTCCGGCCAGCATTAAAGAGAATTCCAAACGAGCTTTCTGACACAAGCCTTGTTCGGCGCCCGTGTGTACGAGGCAGTGTGTGTGTGTTGTTCTGTCTATTTGGCCTGGGCCGTGCTGTGAAGAAGGAGGAACCTGCAGGGCAACACAAACACTGACAGCCAGATCAACCAGTCAAACCACACCCCCACCGGCTCTACCTGGCCAAACGCTGGCCTGGAAGCAGGGTCGAGCTCCGCCCTGAAGAGGAATATGCAAACGAGCGAGAAATGGTAAATCTGAAACGACAAACTTTATTTAAAGGAGGGATTTTATTGAATTGTTTCTGCTCGTCGTAGAGCTAGTTGTAGATTGAGGGTGTAGCTCTTCAAAGGCATAATTACAGCATATTTAAATATATTTAACTAGTGCTGTCTGTGATTAATCACAATTAATAAAACATTTTAGAATGTGCAAAGTTTGGAATAAGGAAATACATGACCAACTGGTTAGAGGAAACAGATTATGCAGGTTTATAATAAAATGTTAAATTAAAATCTCTCGAATGACATCAGCAGGGCATGCAGTGGCTGAGCAGTATTGGGGCTCAAGCCCGAATCCTCAGATCTAAAAAAAAACAACAACCTAGAACCTTAGCCATGTGAGCCACCACTCCCATGTCTTACATCTAATGTATTCTTGTAACTTTGGTTTTATTAGGTTTAGTCAGGTCATCTTATTATCCGCTGCCATTATCACACACAGCCCTGCGATTATGGGAAGCCATTAGGGTCAACCTTGGTCACATGATTCATTTGCATGAAAAAAATAAAATATCCACCAATAACAATGAATGGAATGAAAGGTTTGTTCTTATTACCTCATGCTCAATGTATTTCCCATTTAAAATAAACACTCAATCTTATTCTAGTAAAAAAGAAAAATAGTCAGTGTGTGTACTTACAGCAGGTTGGAGATAATGAATACTAAAATTATAATAGTTTTGGAGTGTTTATTTTCAGGACCTGGGGAGAAAAAACTGTGTGTCATCAAGGACGCAAGCTGGTGACTAAGTATATATATATATATATATATATATATATATATAAATATATGTGTGTGTGTGTGTGTGTAAATGTCAGCCCCAAACAGGAGTGTGTATGCACCTGTTCAAAGCTGAGGCGTGCTGCGTAGAACCGTTAGCTGCCTCCCTGAGTGCTTTAAAGTGGAAGCGAAGGATGACAGGGGTGATGGGACGAGCGAGGAAAACGAGCAAATATGCGTGTGTGTGTGTGTGTGAACGCGCTCGTGTGTGTGTGCCGAGGAACATTGCTTACCTGAGCATTGAGATCTGAGCGTAAAAAAGACAGGGGAGGAGCAGAGGAACACGACGCTAAACGTTCCCAGTGTGTGTGTGTGTGTGTGTGTGTGTGTGTGTGTGTTCTAGACACTCTAGCATGTAGTCAGTTTTTACACACCAGTGTGTCTATTTGCATCTGAGGGGAAAAAAAACAGCATTAGTGACTCACTGCAGCTCTTCCCACACTTAACTACAAAAATATTTTGACACAACTTGATTTACAGAATATTCACCTTACAGCAACAATAATCGCCTCACTATTAACCCAGCTAACGAGATCTAGTTAGTCGAGCTGTCTAACAAGCTGTCTAAGCTCTTCTGTGTGTTTTTGGATCTTCGTCATATCATTAAGTGTGTGTGTGTGTGTGTGTGTGTGTGTGTGTGTGTGTGTGTGTGTGCTCATTAAACTCCTGTATTTCTACAT
>JAQQZT010000012.1:35404147-35417562 GCA_030068275.1 Clarias platycephalus | reverse complement strand
TGTGTGTGTGTGTGTGTGTGTGTGTGTGTGTGTGTGTGTGTGTGTGTGTGTGTGTGTGTGTGTGTGTGAAAGAAAGAAAAGTGAAATAATTTCAAAGAGTCGACTCTTTTTCAAGCAACACATCATTAGTTGTGTAAACTTCAGCGTAGTTCATGAGGAAACGGACATTACATGACTTGTACATGTTTCTACGTGACGTGGTTTATTTACAGACCGGACGTCGTACAGTTGTCGCGTTCGTCTTGTCGTCAAGAATCCGGGGCTGAGGCAAAAGTTAGAGCGAGTCGATGAACTTGGAAGCTTCGTTTCGCCTTCACGCTACTTTCCCGCATGTTGCCTCCGTACGTAGCAAAACTGTTACACTGACGTCTCGAAACAATGCGGATTTGTTTTTTGTTTTTAATTTGTTTACGTTTTTTTAACTTTCTCTACCATCACTGTTGTCCAAGTACATAACGAAGCACTTACGTTACTTCACTCTGAAATGAATCTCGGGTCAGATTAAAGTCAGAGTTTAGGAGTTGCACTTATTTGAGTTTTTAGTTTGTGGCTAGTTTTGAAGCGAAGTTGAAACAGAACGAGTCTGATCTGCTCGCTAGCAAATGACCCAAGGAATCCAGAAGGGCCAATTTGGGTGTCAATTAGAAAGAGCGAATGTGTCTGTGTGTGTGTGTGTGTGTGTCTGTGGCTGTTGGAAACTGGTTAACCCTTAAGTGTTTTGCCCTGAGGACGTCATTAAAACTTTAGCAGTGCACCTGGGAGGAGCTGCGGCTAATGCGAGAGAGAGAGAGAGAGAGAGAGAGGCTGTATGTGAGTTTTGGGGACTGAAGCACTTCCAGACAGAGATAAATCTCTCTCTCTCACACACACACACACACACACACACACACAGCTATATGGTATTTATAATTGATGGTGCTCTTCATTTGTGTGGTCATGGGACATACGACTGCAGCCTAATTTCATGAGAAATCTTCTTTTTTTTTTTTTCGGGTTGTTACTTTGGTTAGACACACACATGCGTGTGCGCACACACACACGCGCACACACACAGCTCTCCACTCTCGAGTGATGGAGCAATGAAAGATAGATGTGAGGATGAATCATAAATGCAAGAGAGAGAGCAAGAGATGTACAATATATCACATCAAGGTGTGTGTGAATATGTGTGTGTGTGTGTGTGTGGGGGGGGGGGGGCGTTGAATGTGTTTAAAAAACAAACAAAAAAAAGTCAACTCAAAGAGAAAAGCAAAAACTTTGTATTTATTCGTAAATTAGTAGAAAAAAAAACAAGCATTTATTATTCATTCAATTATTGATCTGGTGTTAATTGAATTTAAAGAAAGTGTGAATTATGCAGCGCACGCTCGTTATGCACGGCGAGCGCCGAGTCCACGGGAGGGCACAGACCTTGACTCTGCCAGCTCAACATCTGAATGCGTAATTTCCCTGGCTTTCTATGGTGCATTCCTAATGAACAGAGTCAACATCAATACGTGTGTGTGTATGTGTGTGTGTGTGTGTGTGTGTGTGTGCTTGTGTTTATGTGTGTGTGTGTGTGTGTGTGTGTGTGTGTGTGTGTGTGTGTGTGTGTGTGTGTGTGTTTCCCAGACAATGCGTGGCTTTAGAAAACAGTCTGCTTATAGGAAAAGTACCCGAGATATACAGTAGTCCTGTTTCACTTCACAGTAGCTGATATTTTTACTTTACCTCCTTAAACAAGGGGTCCGGTCGTGATCTAGGTTTGTTTGTTTGTCTTGTTTGTTATCAAATGCCAATTCCAAACCTTAGTACAACTTATAAATCTGGTGTCAGAAAAATTTTGACTAGTAAACAAACAAAACTAAGATACAACTAGACAAATCAGAATGTTCATATCAGCTGTAAAAACGACCAAAAAAATTAAAAAGCTAGCTGAAATTTTTGACATCAAGTCAAAAAACATATTTTGTCTAGTAGACTAAATTTAGAATGAATACTTTCACTACTTTTGAGATAAACTCGTAGCTTTGTGGTGGCTTTTATTTGTAACTGCATAAAAGGATTGCATGAAATAAGAGTAATGCGCAATGATTCGTTTTTTGTGGTCTGAGGGTGTACCTGGTGGCGTAAATTATCTGAGACGTTGTGCGGAGTATGTAACAAGTGTTTTGTCATGTGTTTGAACAGACAGAAAAGTTCAAGGAAGGTTGCACGAGTATTAGCCATCAAAAAGGAGCCGGACACCAGTGCACATCCACAGCTGATGGATTCATCACTACAAGCCTGAGAGTAAATGACAAAGTATGGAACGCAAACATCCTCAATCCTAGACTAAGAAAAAGTTTAAAAAGTCAACCATCAGCTGAAAAATTCATAGCTTTCTGGGATTCTTGAGGGCCAGAAGTATTGGAACACCATCAGGACAAAGGTTCAACAATCAACAGTGCTCGTTACAGTGAGATGCTTATTGAAGAGCCGAAGACTAAACTTCCCTATAGTCCCGATCTCGCTCCATCAAGAAAGCAGCCCTATGAGGACGAAGATTCACTTCTGCTGAAGAAGTGAAGACAGCGGTGCATTCATGGCTTGTAGCTCAGAAAAAAAAAAACATTTTTAATGGGGGAATACGAAAGCTTGTTTACAGATGAACAAAAAAGAAAAGCGAGGAGATTATGTTGAAAAATTACATATTGTGACTTTTCTAAAATGAATTAAAATAAATCCTACAGAGTACTGAAAATATCCATCTGTCTATCTATCTATCTATCTAAATTCTAATACTTAGTTGCGTCTAGTACTGATGTGTGAAATTTCAATATGGACTCATTATAGTTTATAAGGTTTATATCAAACCAGAGGTAATAAGTAGATGTAAGTCTTTGCGACTGTTTAACGGATCTGAGATGCGAGAAATGTGAACTCTGCATTCGGTGAACGCGAGTACCTTTTTTCGGGCCTTACCCAGCAGGAGACAGTCAGTCAGCATATGATGTCAGTGTTTCTGAATAGCAGCACTAGACGTCTTTCACAGCAGACAATGTCTGAAAGGAAAACAAATCCTGCACAGCATTAAAGGCTTTTCCTCCTGAAGTAAAGCCCGTCTGTCAGGGAGCTGAAACTCGACGAGGAAATCCACCTCGGGAAGACGGAATGTGAAACCGGGGATCTTCGGGACACAAATAAGCAATTCATAGTCAAAAGCGCAATAATGTCACAGTGAGTTAATAGGTTTCTGAGAAAAGAGTTGGCCAGAAGCCCTTCACGGCAGTCTGAGAGATCTGATCAATAACTGCAGACGTTTCAGCAGTGTAGTAAGCCAGTGTTTCCAACTCCACACCATCCCTGGAGTGGACATGTTCAGCATAGGATTTTCTGTTTTTCTTTTTTTCTTTGTCCTGACTGAGTGCTCAGATATCAAGTGCGAGTGCTAGCACCGAGGACAATGTCAATACAAATATCCTCGGACGTGATTTGTTACTGCTGTCATGTTTTTAAAAAAATAATAATTAAATACAGTACACAAAATCTAGCCCAAAGATGAACCGGTGGAACCTATGGAATATAAAGTTGAAAATTGTGTTATTATGTTATTGGATCAGCAGTGGTCTTATTCCCGACTGTTATTGCAGGAATCAAAATTTGGCAACTTCTTCTTGTAAGATGATGAGGTGTGTTTTTATCTTATTAACTTAAAGAGAACAGTAAATGAACTAATGTTTATAGCTGCTATAAGGTGATAGGTGATGAGGTCACCTGTTTCATGGACATTCCATAACATTAAATGTAGCGGGGGGAAACAGCATGAGATTTTGTTCATTAACTTTTACGTAAAGGGCATGTTGTAGAGGGTGGTTTAGTGGTTATCACCTTGGCCTCCAAACTTCAGGTTCGGGGTTCGATTCCCGCCTCGGGTCTGTGTGCATGAAGTCTGCGTGTTCTCGCTGCACTTGGCGGGTTTCCTCCTGGTTGAAAGACAGGCAGATTAGATTAATTGTCATTTCCAAATTGCCTCTAGTGGGTGTGTGCCTGCCTGTGTGCCCTGTGCTTGTGGATTGGCACCCTGTCCAGGGTGTACCCAGACTCTCTGAACAGAAAAGGTGGTATAGAGAATGAGTGAGTCTTAGAAAATGTATATAATGTGTATCTTAATATAAACTTTATATGTTACAAAAATGTTAGGTTTCTAATATAATTCTGTTACATTAAACTCTGTGGCAGTTAATCTATTTAATATTTGTGTCTCTTCACTAAGAATTAATAAAGATCTCTTTATATGTTTATCAAATTCAGAGGCCCGCCATGCAACCGCAACCTTGCTCTAGGCGTCCATGTTTTTTTTTTTTCCAGTGAAAGCACTGGAACACATTTAGATCAGAACTCTGGGACTTGGAAGTTTCGAGTACAATGGATTGCAGCATATGTACCGGTGCCTTATTAAGCCATTATTAAATGGAGCAGTGGCTTATTTTTCAGTGGACAGGTTTATAAAGCGAGCGCTAGCCTACAGGTACATCCTCACCTGAGCCGATGGAGGCTAGCCACCCTTAGGCAGGGTATGACTCTCACACTCCAAATAGCCCGAGGCTACACTTCTAACAGACACACCGACACACCTCTCATCCTCCCTCTCTTCTTTTCAATTTTCTCTCCCTCGCTCGCTCTCTCTGTCCCGCTCCTGTGCTCTTTGCTGGCCAGTTGATGACCCGCTTCCTTCCCTCGCTCCTTCCACTTCCTCTCTCAGCTTTTCAGACCAAAGGTCTACACCAAAGACCTTCTCAAAGTCCACCTCCCTCTTTCTCTCCTCTACCTGCGTGTGGCTTCCTTTAAGGCAACCAAAATGGCTGACTTCTGTCGGTTTCTCAAAACGAATGCATCAGCTTTACTGTTGCTGAACCTGAGAGACATTCTGAGAAAAGGACTGTTCACTGATAACACTAGTGTACATGTGCTAACTTGACAGTTTCTGATAGGATTTATAACATTATTATTTTATAATAAAGTTAATAATCAGAAATAGGAAATGCTAGCTAACCTGACAGGATTTCTATTAGAATTGTTCCTATTTGTGCTAATATTTATTTATATATATATATATAATTTATTTATTTATTTATTTTTTATTTGTTTTAAAGATAAATTATTTAAACTGCTTTAACTAGCCAGCTATATATTTTTTTAATTAAGCTGACAGGATTGTAAGACTTACTCCTAAACATTAATAATATAAATGATTACAGCAAAGGTTTTAATTGTTCATATTCATAACTGTTTAAACAGCTTAACCTTAACGGCCAGCTATTATGTTCTGGCCTAACAGAATTTTTGACAGAATTTATAAGTTATACCAATAATTGTTCATAACTGTCACTGCCCATAGGACATTGTACCATGGAATAATTAGTCAGATGTGGTATTTTTGACAGTACCCTGGAACTTATTTACTCATATACTGTAGTACATGTACCAAACTATGATACATGGTTATACCAGGTACAGTAATATGGTACTGTGGAACACATACCAGAATACTGTCAAAAATATTGTATACATGTTTACGTATCATAATGGTAATGCTTGTACAGTATGGTACCATTGTATATACAGTATATAACATTTATAAAATACTATATGCTGTTTAACATTGCCAAAGTACAGAGGCACATATAACCCTATCATGGTACCCACGGAAGTGCCATAGTACTCATCCTTATACTCTAGAAAGTCCGATGGTGCCTTCCATGGTACCACATAATACTATGGTATATTGTGGTATGTACTATTGTTTACCATAATAATATTTCTTCCTGACAGGAATTCTGACAGAATTTCTAACTTATATTAATAACTGTATGCAATAATCACTGCTCATACTAGCTAATGCATTAATATAAGCTTAAGCCTCACAGGAATTATGACAGGATTTATTAGCTTTAGTAATAACTATTTATTACACAATTCACAATACTAAAATTTTGTAATTCATTAACAGGGACTAATCTGACAGGAATTATGACAGAATTTATAAATTATATCAACAAATGTACATAATTATACTGTAACTGCTAATACTAGCTATTTCATTGATGTGAGCTAACCTGACAATGCTGTAAGCCCAGACAAGTTGAGTTTACTTTAAAAATTGGAGGAAACTTGTTGCCCTAAAAAAAATTAAGTAATGTTTAATGAAAACTTAAATTTAACTTAAATGCTAAGTTGACTTAACTTAAAATCGTTTGTAATATCAATTGCTTTACCCAATCACACCACTTAATATCTTAAGTTAAAGTGAGATTTTTTTTATTTCTATTAAACTTAAATTAGAGCGTTGAAATTATTATAATTTTTTTTATATAAAAAAAAAATCGATATATTCTTTTCCTGTTTTATTTAAACTTCAAACATGAAATTCAAGAACAAGTCATGTCTTATAAACCATTTTTTTTATTATTATTTAAACAGAGGTTTAATCATAGTCCAGGTGCAGAGCATACATCAGTCCAAAAAGGCCTGAAGCATGTTGGCCAGTTTATCCATCACCACACTCCATTCCAAGATGATGTCCACTCTGATGGGTTGAGCTGAGGTTTTTCTTGATCAATGAAGAGCACTCACACTGGTGTTTTACTCTACAAGACAAGTGTTTTACCCGCAGCGCCCGTTACACCAGCTCCGTTAACGGCAGTCAGAGTAACAGGTGTAAAACTTTTTTCGAGCTGATATTTCAACGGCTCACAATCAGCCTCTCGAGTGAAAGAAAACAACATTAAAAGAAGAAGAGGTGGAAAAACGGATTGTGGTCGAATCAGACGGGTGAAATAACCGGAATGGTGCGTGCACATTCATCTCGTGTGTTGCCTGAAGAAACAGCCAATCATCAACTTCAAATTCGGTCTCTATGGAGATAAAGAGGCGTGGTCACCGCTAAAACTTACTCTTTTTAAGTGATTAAACTTAAAATTATTAACTTATTACATTACTATCAAATTGCAAGTATATGGTATTACAAATTAGTACAATATACTTAACTATAATAGTAATTCAATCAAATTTAAAATTATTTAGTACCTTGTAATTGATTGTTTAATTAGATATCAAATCCGGGTTTACAGTGAAGATTTCTGACATGATTTATAAATAACATCAATAACTATATTTAATTCTCACAGCTAATAGCAATTTCAATCATACACAATTTCCAATACCAAAACTAGCTAGTTCATTAACTTGAACTAATCTGACAGGAATTAAGGCAGAATTTCTAAGCTATATTAATAAATGTTAAAAATTGTCACTGCTAATATTAGCTATTTTATGAACATAAGCTAACCTGACAGGGCAGGGAATTTTAAAAGGCATGTTTACAGTTTTTAATAACCTAAACTGATAAACAAACAAACAAACAAAAATAAATAGCTGTCATTAACTAGACAGGCAGAAATTCTGACTAGATTTTTAAGAAATATGGATTAATAAATTATGAGTAAACCTGACAGGATTTCTAAAATTTAATAATTGTAGGGAAAAAATCTGTTTCAGTCGTAGCTAATTTTGTGGCATGTCTATTCAGAAACAACAAACTTCCATTCTCTTAAACACAAAACATTTTTTCATGCATTCACAGCCACTTCTCCTCACATAACCAGCAAAATGGTTTATTTGACCCGCACTTTAGTGGACTAGCTTTTTGTGGTTGTTCAGGAGGTTTAGACTCAATTCTTGGATTATAAACATTTCCACAGTCACTTCCTACGCCAATGAACATGATCATGTACTGACTTAACATGAGGAGAAAGGCATTATGGGATACCACCAAGCTCCTGCCTTCAGCAACTACAGCTTTCATCTCTTTCAGTGGCTGAGACACCCGAAGGACATGTCCTTCCCGCTCAGACACCCACCAGAGGCAGCACACTACACTAGGCTACATATCAAGCTCTCGCATTCACTCCGGGGCTAATCTGCAAGCTCACCATCTCACATTAAAGCTAATTTATGGGGGGCTGCACAATCAAAATTCAAATTCTGTTACCTAAAGAAATAAAAAATGTTAATTATGGCAAGCACACTAATGTAACAGCAACTAACCAAGATGAGTGAGTCAATTATTTTCATCGAATGCAAGTGGTGTTGTTAGGAACCATGCTGATATTAATTTATAGATATAATTGATAGTACAGTAAAAGGCAGTCCAAAAACAAGTGGGTTAAAATTTCCAGGCTGGGGGGTTGAATGGATTCCATTATAGATTTTATAAATAGTGCTACCTGCTGCAGGGATAGGGGTGTTGTACTGTAAGTGTGTATGCTTGTATGGGTGAGTTATAACTTTTACGACCAATATCAACTCTGTCATTAACATTCATAAAAAGATATGAAAATATCAATACTAGAATTTTCCGCCACCCTCAAGGACCGCACTTAGCAGTTTGCATATTCATATATGCAAATGCAAACATGAATAATTTCCCTCAACACCTTTGCCTCTCTCCAAAGGTTACAGCCCATTGAATAAAAACCCAACAATTAGCGTGAGGATTTTCCATTATTTATTATTTTTTCCTCCAGCACTGCATGGAGCAGTCATAAATAATATCAGTTCTGGCCTCTTTCTCTCTGATCTTGTGACCTGTTAAAATCACATGGCCAGTTCGTTGCTGGTCAACGCTGCTTCTTGCTCTTACCACCCACTGAACACCTAACACAGCAAATCAAATCTCCACCAGAGACTCAATGAACAACACAGCACAGAGCTAAATCAATGAACCGGGTCTATTAACAGCCCTTTATAAGAGAATTAAGAGTTGCTCAGCTGCGGTGCGACCCAGTGGCTCTTCTCTTTTAGTTTTATACTTTACCCGCTGAGTCTGCCACAGCATTAATATTAACATTGTCCATAAATCCATTTAAAGAAGGAAGGCACATGTCAATAAACTACACCTGTCAGTTTGGGGGTTTTCTTATCTTGCTCAATATCTTATACCTGCCACCCTCATGGATGCCATAAACGTCCACATCGTCCATTAAATGTCCACATCTTACTACTGGCATCATGATGTTTTTGGTAGACTAGTGGCTAGCATTGAGCTCTTTTACCACCATTCTATTCCTGGTATCAGGAAACATCTGGGGGTTAAATACAAGCCAGTGCACTCTTAGTGCTAGTCCCAAAGTTGGAAACAGCCAAAAGAAGAACAACACCTACTGGCATCAGGTGACACCATAATCGCTTTCTGTCATCCAGATCCTTCTTCTAAGATCTGGCCAGCAAGCTTCTTCTGTCATCTAGATCCTCTGCCAACCACCCTGACTCACACAAGCTTATGTTCCCATTTCACGTCCTATTCTAACCAATGTGTGGCTCATAAGCCTCTGCTTCCACCCAGCTCCTAACGAACAAACTCCTTGTATCATCTAGAACCTACTCCTACCACCTCGAAGCCCACAAACTCTCATCCAGATACTAGTTAACAGACTCCCAGCCGGATCCTATTTCTATCATACTCAAGTTCCACAAGATCCTACTGCTATATACAAGATCTATCTACCCTTCAAAAGCTCATACTGTTCTCCTGAGGACCATGAATAAATCCACTGATTCAAATTTCTACCAACATCTGCCACCTTAGGGCCCACAAGCCTCTACTAAAATCCAAGTCCAATTTCTTTCATCCTGAGGTCTACAAACTCTCTTTCTCCAGCTAGATCCTACTTCTGTCATCCTAAGATATACAATATATTTATCTACCCTCTACATCCACCTACTACTGTACTCTCCTGAGGCCCATGCGTAAATTCCTCCATTCAAATTTCTATCAACCACTACCAACCTAAGGCCCACATGCTTCTATTTAGTTCCTGGTCAAATTTCTTTTGTTCTCAGGAATTTAAGCTTCCACTTAGATGCTATTGTTGTTATCCTGAGGCTCAACACATTTTTTTTCTACTATGCAAATTCGTCTACAGTACATACCACCCACAAGCTTCGGTTGCAATCTAGATGCAATTTTTATTCTCCTGATGCCTACAAGCCCTCTCTCCTTTCTAGATCCTTGTCCTGCTTACTTGGGGCCGATGAGTAAATTCTCCTATTCATAACCAGCAATCAATGTCCTGAGGCCTACAAGATTTGAATTCTACTAAAAAAAATTCTTCTGCCTCGCTGAGACCTCTAAACTCTCACCTATTCTGAGTCCATTCCTACCTCCTGGAAGCCCCAAAACACGTTGTTCTGGGACTATCCCGAGGACTCTATGCTAGAAAATCCTATTTTCATCCAGCTTCGAGTCAGCAAGATCTTTCTCCTATCCAAACTTATAAACATCCCAACTCCTAGAAACTATGCCCTAAGGATCCTACTACTGCTTAAAGCAATCTATCTGATCTTTCACAAGTTCTATCTCATGTTCTACTTAGAATCATCCACATCCCACTATTAGATTTTCCTCTGGTTTAGGTCCTCCTGTGCTGTCTTTATTGCTGTCTGACCATTCTGAGGTCTACAAACTAGATCTGCAGTTCTGCCATTAGGGCTCTTAAAACTTTACTGTCAATGTGGTCCACAAGTTTCAGCTTGTCTTCTTGGTTCTGTGATTTTAAATCTTCTGTGGAAAACATGTTTTCATGCAGGAACCATTGCAAAAGCAATCTCTCATATGACAAACTTGATTTTTGAGGTTCTAAAGAAATAGAGCCACTGTTAAGGCCGTGATGGGGATTGAACTGGTGAATTAGTGGGAAATGTAGCAAGTCGGGTTAGTTGATGAAGCTACGTTAAAAACTTTAACAATCTTGAAGGCTGGATCATCACTCCCGATATCCTGACAAAATTGACCAAAGCATAGCAAGCATCTGAAATGGTTTTTGCTCGTGCTGAAGGCGCATCAAAGGGAACAACCTTCCTTCCATAACATCTTAAGAGTTACAAACTGAGTTTAGCACATGAAACAGCCTCTGAAGTTTGTGTGTGTGTAGGGGGTTGTCTGCACACTTCGATATTTTGCCGAGTCTTTCTTCACTTTAAATATATTTGTCGATTTCACGGCCAATAACAACACCAAATCAGCTGCACGCTGCTCTTTATTGGGGCGAGCTTTGAAGTCGTCTTAATAAATTACCTCCCACTTTATCTCTCTCGGAGTGAAAAAGCCGTGCAATATTTATCAAGCTTCGTGAAAAAAAAATGTTGAGTGGTGTGAGAGGGGGGAAAAAAGAAATCCTTGAAATTTTCATCAAAAGTATTCTAATCATGCAATCATCAGGTCAGCTAATGAGTTAGCAGGAGTGAGGGTCTGAGTCGCCAGGATTCCCGATTAAAAAGTGGGAACTCTCTCTCTCTTTCACTCTCTCTCTCTCTCTCTCTCTCTCTCTCTCTCTCTCTCTCTCTCATCAAAGCCGAACATCATTAGGCTATCGTTTGCTGGTCCATTTGATTATAGTTTCACTTTTTAAAGTGGAAAATTTCACTCATTACGCTCATTAGGTTTCAAGGTCGTTGTTTGAAGCTGTTCCTGTCAATATAAGATAAATCGACTCCCCTCTCTCTATCTCTCTCTCTCTCTCTCTCTCTCTTTTAATCTCTCTCACTCTGTCTTCATTTTTCATTCACAAATACACTCTCATTTTTGCTCCAAAATTTAGCAGCTGCCATTATTTTTCTTCCTGTGTGATGAATCACATGTTCATAGTCATAATGTTGGTCAACACCATTATATTGAACAAAATCACCTAGCAGAGATAGGGGGGGAAAAAAGTTTGGTACTGAAGCTAAAAATCTTGATTCCAAGATTCCAAGAGGAGCCATGACTTGATTCCAGATTTTGACAATTTTCTTTTAAACCTGGAACTTCTGAAGCGCGTGATTGAGTTAGACAACAACAAGTAGAGTTGCAGTTAAGATACAATATGTTACTGTATGTTCTAGAAAGAGGTGGACAAAGTAGAAATCCTGTAACTGAGTAAAAAAGTATACTGTAGATTCCCTAAGGCATCTCTTCTGATTTCAAGCACCTGTTACTTTATTAGGCACGTCGTGAAGAAAAGTCACACAATTATGCATAATAATCAGCAGCTGGCGGCGTTCCCACTTCAAATACTACACACTAAAGTGGTTTGGTAACACAGTGGCATGCAGAAATGTAGTGAAGATATTTACTTTGCTGTATGTTTGAGCAAAGTAAAAGTAAAAAAGGGGTAAAGCAGAAGTAAAACAGATAGGTACAAAAAGATACACTTAAGCCTAAACCTAACCCTAAGCTACACACCTCACTCAAATTCCACCAACTGATAGCTGGAAACAAGAAATGTCTGCAGGAAGTTGTAGCAGCCAAAAAACTCACTCATGAACCGTGGTTGTTGTGACAAAATCTTAGTGTAGAGTAAGTCACTATTCTTGTATTTTTATGGATGTACGCTGTATATGCAGGAGAACACAAAAGTGAACACAGAATTAGTTTGAAATTTTAAATGAGATTATGTGCACAATTATTCATATGAATCATTCTTATTGTAATGTCTATTATATTGTTCTACTTTAAATTCAGTTAAACCCAACTTTAGACACACTACTTCTAAAAGCTACTGTAACACACACACCAACAACAACAACATGAGATTAATTTCAATTAATAATGAATGTAAAAGAATTTAGAGCTGATTTTGATGAAATGACAGAGTCTTAATTATGTCTTAATTATTTTATGTATGAAATTTATTTAAATTCTACAATGTTAGCATTTAGCATTAGCAACATGGAGTGTGAATCATGTGATCTACGAGAGAGAAAAACAAAACATAGCAACCTTTAATTTTTTATTTAACTTTTTACTATATAATCAACCTGTAACAGGGTAAAATTAACTGAAAATATTACATAAATTTAGTTAAATATATATTTTAACAATATGCAGTATTGTGCAAAAATCCACTGTTTCTTTATATTTTGCTAACAAATCTCCAGAATTTCTTTTATTTTTATGTAGTCTTGAGGCAGAATTCTCAAAGCTTCCTGAAGTTTTTTTTTTTTTTTACTTTTTTACTAAGTTTTTGTGTCACATTTTTCAGTCCCTGTACCTGAGGAATGTTTTTTCTTTGTTAAGCCACATCATTCTAGCATCTAACTTGGACCAGTGATGAGAAACAGGTGCAGATGATGACAGATGTTCAGGCCAGTGATTAGTATACTGCTGATGAGTGTTCCTTTACTTTAAAGTACATCATTTCATTTAATTAAATGATTAAATGGGGGGTCAAGACTTTTTCACAGTATTGTGTGTATATGTGAATGTGTGACATTAATTAAAGCCTTAATTAATAAACCTGGTCACAGTATTATGTTGGAGGGAAATAATGATAGACAGGTGTAAAGTAAGTGTGTGTGTGTGTGTGTGTGTGTGTGTGTGTGTGTGTGTGTGTGTGTGTGTGTGTGTGTGTGTGTGT
>JAQQZT010000012.1:35335675-35346695 GCA_030068275.1 Clarias platycephalus | reverse complement strand
TGAGTTGTGAACTGGGGTTGAGCTGAAGTATGGACTAAAGGATGAGTGGGAGGATAGACTAGAGGATGAGCTGGATGTGAACTAGGGGTTGAGCTGAGTTGTGAACTGGGGTTGAGCTGAAGTATGGACTAAAGGATGAGTGGGAGGATAGACTAGAGGATGAGCTGGATGATGGACTAAATTAATTTTAGGATGGACTAGGGGACGAGCTGAGGGGTAAAGTAAAGCAGTGGTTCTTAAATGTATTCCTTTAGTACTACTACCCTGCATATTTTAGTGTTATATTTTAGTCAGGTGTGCTGGCTGCAGGGAAAACACTGACATATGCAAGCCAGCATCGTCCAGCACCAGGGTTGGGAACCAGTGAACTAGAGGATGAGCTGGAGAATGGACGAGAGGATGAGCTGGAGAATGGACTAGAGGATGAGCTGGAGAATGGACGAGAGGATGAGCTGGAGAATGGACTAGAGGATGAGCTGGAGAATGGACTAGAGGATGAGCTGGAGAATGGACTAGAGGATGAGCTGTAGGATGGATGAGAATGAGCTGTTGGATGGACTAGAGAATAAGGTGGAGGATGGAATGTAGGATGTGCTAGGGGATGGAATTGAAGCTGGACTAGAGGATGAGTTGAAGGATGAGCTGAAGGATCAGCTGAAGGATGGACTAGAGGATGAGCTGGGGGATTAACTTTGGGTTGAGACACATGGGATTCAGAGTGTTCATAGGTGAATTAGAGAAAGAAACACAGGTCAGTTTATTCCCTACTGTTGTCTCCAAAATGTTTTCAGATGGTAATTAAAGATCTATCCTCACACAGGTGTTATCACTGACCCCTTCAAATATGTACAGTTGCACTTGAAATTTTTCAACCCTCATTGAAAATTAGTTTTTTTGGCCAAAATTACTGACTTGATTGAATCCACCTTGCCTTCTACGCGCTGCAGGTTTCCAGTGCCAGAAAAAGCAACGCAGCCCCTGAGCACCACCATGCTTCGCTGTAGACAGGGTGCACATTTCTGCATGTGCTCCATTCTTTCTCCTCCAAACATGATTCATAGGCCCCAAAAGTGCAAGGTTTGTTTCATCAGTCCATAGAACAGAATCCCCAAACTTCAGTGTTTTTTCATCTGTTTTCTTTTTACCATAGTTGAGCTGACTTTTCTTGTGTTTTAGGGTTAGCGAGGTACATCTTAGGTTGACCTTCAGTGTTCAGTATGCGCCTTATAATGCAGAGTGAAACTTGAGTGCCTGCTGCCACCAAATCTTTCTGTAGGTCCTTTGCAGTTAATCAAGGGTCTTTCAACACTTGCCTCTTCAGGAATCTGGTAGCAGCTGGTCCTCTTTCTGTCACATCCAGGTAGTGTAGGCACTGTTCCTTTAACTTTGAACTTGCGAAATTGGCTGCCTACTGATTTCTAGAAATCAGTTGTTTGTGCAAGGCAATGGTCTCTTCTCTTAGATTTATGGACGACTCTATTGACTTTGCATTTCTGACATACAGTCAAACATCTCCATCAACAAATCTCTAGAACGTCCAGGTATTCGATGTGTTCTAAATCAAGTACACCTGAGGCACCTAATTTACAAATTCGTGCTCTAATGAGGGATTTTATTCAGGGGTTTGAATAATTCTAAGCCTGCAGTGATCCTGAAAAGGGGCCATTTGAGTTGACTTTGGAGAAACCACATTGAGCTATTTAAGTTGCTCTTGTTTCACTGATTTACTACAAACAGCTGCAAGTTAGTAATGTTGGCCAAAAAAATTCAACCCAATTCAATGGGGGTGGAATAATTTCTAATGCAACTGTCCATGTTCACAAAACAGACTGTATATGTATCCATTTGTATTGTGTGCACATGTACAGTATTTACCTATCCGGCAGGCCTGAGGAGTAAAAGGACACATTCGGACTGCGTGTCCCTGTAGCCGAAGCTTTAGGGAAGCGAGGTGGAACTGGAGGACTGGGGTTGGGGCCTCCAACATTAGCGCAGCGGGGTGGAACCGGAGGAGCGTTCAAAAACCGACACTCCTCCTTCACCTAGTGGGAAAAGGGAAGAATAGGTTGCTAAGTAAATTCTTTAACTGTCTTGATGAGACATCCAGTTCCTCAGTCTTGATATGTAACAAAATACGATTTCTACACAATTTTATACCGTGTGATTTAATATTGTACAAATGGTTCATGCTAGTAAATAAATGTCACTTCTTAACCGTAATCTGTAAGTGTAATGACATTGCTGTCTTATTCCCTCTGTAAACCTTTTTCACAACTTACTGAAGAAATGAAAAACAGATGGTCATTTACAGATAAAGCTGAAGTGGAAAAGGTTTGGCGCTTGTACGGTACCCCATATTAAACTCCTCGTAACACACGAGCCTTGGGATTTTTTTTTGCTTGTCAAAAGATGCCAGGGTCCGTGTGTGTGTGTGTGTGTGTGTGTGTGTGTGTGTGTGTGTGTTGTGAGGCTTGGCTCACATAGATGAGAAGTCCTGTAATGTCTGTTAATCTAAATAATATCTGTCTGTATTTCCTCCGAAGCCTTCTGAGAAGGCTGCCTTCCTGTCCAGATCCACCAGGGAGTGTGTGTATATGTGTGTGTGTGTTTTGGTTAACTAAATTACAGAGCAGAAACTCTGCGTGGGAGCAAGAGCAAGCAGGAGAAGAAAAAGAAGTACAGAGACAGAAAGAAACAGAGAGAGAGAGGGCAGAGATAGGCCATAATTCCCGTTGTCAGAGCTGTAATCGCTCCTATAGAGCTGATGATACAGTAAAGTTTCAATAAAGATGTGTGTGTGTGTGTGTTCATGCTCACTTCCCGTAAAGCGTGTGGCCATTACTAGGCCTGTAAAAGCTGTATCAATTATTTAGTCCTTAGTCCAGAACCGCGCAGCTTTACGACTCTTTAGAGGTCCTGAAGTACTGTAGCAGAACATACATGACCCTGTGTGTGTGTGTGTGTGTGTGTGTGTGTCTCCCACGAGCCTTGACCTGTGTTCAAGTGATCTGCCGGTATTTATAATGACTCTTTAGACAGCGAGAGGAAAAGAGAGAAAGAGAGAGGGTAAGAAAAGGACATAAGGGAATAGGAAAAAGAAGGAGTCGGCACGGTCATAAACACATCTTAAACCTTGTGTAAGGAGAGCTATTGATTAATGAATAAACCACTGAATCTGCCTCACTGAAGCTCTAGCTAACAGCTATATCATAGTTGCAGTAGATGATGAGTGGCACTGCGGCTTTAAAACATCACAATGTTAATCGCTGTAATGTAATAAATGGACATCGGTTACACAAGTCATTTCTATGGTGCGTTTCAGGATTTACATACGAAGCTGGGTAAGAATGAGAACCTCAGGCAACAATGTAAAATACTGGGATTTAGGGCCATGTCATTCAGCAGTACAGTGGTACCTCGGCAACACCCTTGATATTCTTCTTCTTAAGAACTAAGAAATTGCAAGAAATTTGGCTCGGCATACAAAGCATTTACGGCATCCGAGCCGGTGGCTAGTACTTCCAATTCTGCATACTTCCGGTCAAAACTTGTTTGCGTCATATTTTTTGTGAGGATTTTTTTGTGCAAGATTTAGTGAAGACATATATGGCACCATGAGCCCCAAGAAGGTCAGCAATGGCGCTACCAAGAAGAAAACAGTGCCGCTTTCAGTTTTGTTTTTAAATCAGCTGGTACCCAAGAGAAATCATAAATTAAGGTTAAGTGAGGTTTAATTTGTTTCATATTTTACTTCATTCACATGTCTTTTCTATATGCTTGATTGTTTTGATATGCAAAAATATAATTATAGTGTTGTAAATTGGTAATACAGGTTGACCCCTACTTACAAACGAGTTCTATTCCAGGAGCATGTTTGTAAGTCGAATTTGTTCGTAAGTCAGACAAAGTGAGTTTCCACTGTATTGGGCTTGTGAACTCTGTCTTGTTGAGGGTTTTCTGAAATTAGGATTATGTACCAACTGGACAGCTTTAAGGGACAGCCATTTTCTATCAGCGTGGTCCCAGACTGATTAATTGACGACTTATTTCTCCACACACACACACACACACACACACACACACACACACACACACACACACACAATATACCGGATTTTAGACATTGTATACATTCACTTACACACTAAAAATATTGTATATAGTTGTAAATATTGGTATCTGGTGCACTGCAGTGCCTATATTTTGTACAATACAGTACATGTGAGCTACTTCCGCAATTTAACAAATTTCCGCAGATACGAACGGACCGTGGTTCATTACTCAAATGTTCGTAAGTCAGGTACTTACTGTATTGGTAATGTTTTATGAGTGGTTGGAAATGATTATCTGCATTTACATTATTTCCTATGGAAAAATGCATTTGGCAATACGAAATTTCACCTTAAGAACTCAACTCCGGGACGGATTAAATTTGTATGCCGAGGTACCGCTGTATATGATCTTTTAAAAATGTCTGTTTTGAGGAGTCCCACACAGGCCATGCCTCCTCAATTGGGATTGACACAAATGCCATACCTCCTTCACTCTGAAAGGAAAAAGACATGGGTCTACTCACAGCTTCTGATTTGGGTGGGACAGGGGGTGGAGTCGACACTCGTCCTGCTTCCATCTGCACCATAGCAACATGGGTGGAGCCTACTGTACCATCCAATGATGAGGTGGAATGGAAGGATATGAGGTTGTGCTCAGCCTTCACGGTACTTTCAGGGACCTCTGCATAGCTTCCTCCGCTCTGATTGGTCCAAAGCTCTTCATAAGGAATTTCCTGTGTCTCTAAGGGCCAATCAGGGGTGACATACTCTCGCTCTTCCCCTTCACCCGTGTCCTCCCTCTCTCCCTCACCACCAGGGGAAGTTTGTGTGTCTCCGAGCGAGTCCCTGCAGCCTGGCGTGGTTGTTGGTGTGATGGCCCCACCCCCATACACACACAATGAGAGTCTCTGAGGTGAGAATATGGGATACACTCGTATCCTGCGCGGGCTCCCACACTCCTCCGTCAGGTCCACCTTTACCTCCCGCACGGCTCTGGAATAATCGTCTGGGTCGAAGGTCTCCTGGCAACGCAGTGCGCTCAGGAGCACCGCCCGCTGGTAAACAGGGTCGTCACGTAACAAGCCGTCAGGTAGAGTGAAGCGCGGCATATCGTTAAGCAAAAGGAAGTGAGAAGGCGTCACTTCCTGTTTGCGCAGGACACAGCAGAGCACCACGGTCCGACTGACAATGGCGAGCAGCTTGTAGCGCTGGCCCTGGCGGATGGTGTGCTGGTCGTAGCGGCTGCGAGGCGGAGGTGGTGGATGTGGTGGTACGGCCACGTTGACAGGCAGCCGCACACGTTCGATGATAGTGCGCAGAGTGTGTTCGCCCGCCTGCATGCGCAGCTCCAGGGGTGAGCGAGTGCAGAAACGGCCCCGGCACTGCAGAGGCAGACGCACGCTCTCACGTGTCCGCTGGTTCAGGCAGATCAGACAAGGCAGCTTGGTGCGAATGGGGCGTCCTGAAGGCCCGCCCACTCTGCCCAGCCGGCGCAACAACGCGGCCAGGCGTGACTTCTCACGAGCAGACTGGACACAGAGCAGCTCAGCCCGGCCCATCGGAGTCAGCTCATCTCCAGCCTGGAGGGAAAAGTTATACACCTCGCTGTCCTCACTGAATTCACCCGACACCACCTACAGAGTCAGAGAGAGAGAGAGAGAGAGAGAGAGAGAGAACAAGAGAGTGATCAGTGATTAAAAAAAAGAGCATAGTGAAATAAATATGTATGTAAAATACATTTTGTGAATACATTTAAAGTTTTGTTCGTGAACCGAAATTGAAGCACTTTTGGGAAAGATATTTGAGCAGACAGATAGCCACTCCTCATCACTGAAAATAGCCCCCAAGTCCTTTTCCCATGTCATCCTTAAAGAGACAAAGGTCGAAGGACCAACATTGGACAGCAATGAATATAATTCAGAAATCTTTTATTTAAGAGTACATGAAGAGAAAAGCTTTTATTCTATTTCAGTAAGATCTAATCGTATATTACCTTCTTTTAACTGCAACTCTAAAAAGTGTCGTATTTGAAGGAATTTATAAAAATCTTTACTGGCCATAAAATTCGTGTCTTAACTCCTGAAATGATCTCATTTGGCCGTTATCAATTAAGTGCCCTAATTCAGCCACTCCTCAGACACTCCTCAAGTCAAAAGGCCAATGCTCTGTATAAAAGTGGGAAAATCAAGATTAAGCGCAATTGGAGACCTAACAAACAACTTTTTGGGAATGGATAAGTGTTTATTAACATCCCGCCACACCAAAGAGTGTTCGTTACAGTAAAAACGCTAATCAGTTGTTGGATTTGTTGAACATTATGAATAAATGGTAGGGAACATAACATTCTGGGAAAGCATCTTGGGGATTCAATCCCAACCCAGCGTGCATCAAATCTATAGATATAACCAACTTAAGATGTGCATGATTTGAGCAGCCCTAAAGTATAATTGGAAATTGGATAGTGACAACCCACCCAATTCCATTCCAAAAACTTAAATCTGGGTTTCTGATAATTCCAAATATACCTCGAAATTGAAGAGTTAATCCTCTTTAAAAAAAATTGCAAAAAACAAAACAAAAAAAAAGTAACATGGTAGATTTTGGAATAGGAAATTTAATCTTGGAAGAATGTTCATTCTTATGATATTGATTCTGCCGGAAAAAAAAAAAATACAATGAACGCAGATTCCTTGGTGGAAGAATCGACCGATGTGATAAATTCTGGTTGATTTTTGTGATCAAAGGGGAATAATTGGCTTTAAAGAGATTTTCCAAGTTAGGAGTAATATTAATTCCTAAATACTGAAATCCAGAAAGTGCTAAATGAAAGGGTGATTTGGAGATGGCTTCAGAGGGAGCATACATATACAGAGCTTGAGATTTTTCCAGATTGATCTTGGATCCTGAAAAATTACTATATTTTTTAAATTACTGTGAGAATCATATCGGCAGAGGCGTCAGGGTGTTTAAGATACAATAGAACATCATCTGCGTATAGAGATATATGATGTTCCTCCAGACCTGTTTTAATACCATGTATATTACCGTTAGTTCTCACAGCAACCGCCAATGGTTCGATAACCAAAGAGAATAACAAAGAGGACAGTCTTGACGACAACCTCTGCTTACTGAAAGTCTATTAGACAACATCCTATTAGTGTTAACCTGAGCTATAGGATTAGAATTCAGGTGTTTGACCAACTCAGTAAAATTATTTCTTAACTCCATTTTCTCTAAGGCTGCAAAAAGAAAAGGCCATTCCACCCTATCAAACGCCTTTTCAGCGTCTAGGGATACAATGAAGGCAGATTCCTTGGTGAAATTTAAATGATCTGTAATATTTAGTTCTATTAAGTTCTATTCTAAAGTTTAATCAGCTCTGCAAAAACATTGACTTCTTAGGAGGTGATTTCAACTGCGTACTCAGCATGCTCAAGGATAAACGGGATGTTCTTATAAATAAGAATTGCAGTGACCCTACTATTTGACGTGAATGAGGAAAAGTATATTTGACCAACCCAATCTCTTTTCAGCTTCATATGTTCCTTATCTGATAAATGCGTTTTTCTGTAATAGCGCTATAGATACACTTTCTTCCTTAAGAAATTCTTCCTCTTAATTACTTGACCTATGCCTTTCATGTTCCATGTTCCTAATTTAAATGAATTGAGCATATTGAAAATTTTGACAAAATAAAGTCACAAGAATGATAATATTCGGGGAAAAGAATGACACACGTGCCAGTGCAAGATACCAAATACGAACAAACAAGTACCATAAATAAAATGCAAAACAAACCTATAAAACCCTCCACCAAAGGCCCCATCCCCAACTGATGAGGCACAGATAATATCAAAAAGTCACAAAACAACATAAGAAACCTAGAAACTGGTAACTGGTGACGACAGCATAATGAAACCACAAAGTTATAGCTCCGTAATAACCCGCTCCACTGATAACTCTAATGTAAGTAATTATCGGTAATGAATAACACCATTGGGGGGAAAAAATTATAATTAATATTAATATTTATTTATTTATTTATTTTATTATTATTTTTTTTTAGTATGTTGTCATACTTATCCAATGGCATAATCAAAATGTTTGTTTCAATATCGCGTCTTTATCAGTAAACCTCAGGAACTGAACTAAGATGCTTCTCGGAGTTGAATTCGGATTGGCAGACGTGAAAGCGGGAGATCTATGAGCCCTCTCAATATCCAGAACAGGGAAATCAACAGGTGGATCTAACCACTTTGGGATCATGTCTTGAAGATACGACGAAAGTGGGACAGAGCCCTCGGCTTTCTCCGGCAGACCCACAATCTTCAGATTTCAAGGTCGTCTACTTTGGCCTGCAGTAGGTCCACCATTGTCTTCAAGTTAGTCACCTGCCTTTCCGTCGTTGTTGGCGAATCTGCGGCAGATGAAGTCCTCCGTTCGGCTTCTTCCAGGCGTGACTCTTTCAGAGAGAGCGGTAAACGAATTCTGAAGGCAAGAAACGGAGTTGGCAATACCCTCCAGATGATGTGATCCATTGGCCTTTATTTCTGACAGAATCACTGACATGTAGCCATCTCACTCCGGGTCACGTGACACCTTGATTTAGATGTTTTTAAACCCGAGCCGAAGCACAAAATGGTGAGAAAAAGGTAACAATTATGGCTTTCCTGGCAGATCGGCTAGCTATTGAGTAAAGTAAAGTAAAAAAAAAGATGTGTACAGTTTATTTTGAGGAGAACCATCTCTTCAACTGTAACTAATCTTTGTGCCCCAGCTAACTGCGGCACTTAACGGAGATATGACTCTGCAGTATATTTAGCCACACTCAATTAAAATTCATCTAAAACCTAATTATAGGTCATAAAGTTTAGATTGCTGGTAAACAGAAAATGCAGTAAATGGGCCAGCAAGGCCATTATTCCACAGACACGGGCATGGGAAGGCAGAACATATACACACACACACACACACACACACACACACACACACACACACACACACAATTACAGCCGTTATAAATAATGGCTGGCTGAAATGTGTATGCATGTGGAGAGTTTAAAGAAACTCAATCCCATTCATAAAGCGTGGAGTGCAGGAGGAGGCTGTGAGAAAGCCTGAACTAGTGGAAAGAGCTGACCTGACACACACATACTATACACACACACTCACTTTCTCTTTCTCTGGAACTCTAGAACGTGTATTGTTACAAAAACAATGTTGCTAGACAGCCAGAAAACATGAACACCAAGTGCATTTTAGCTACTGACTTAGCGATCCAACGTTGGCTCCCCCAATACAGAGCTCTCCAGATACAGTGCTTACATTCCGCGAGAAAGCCAACAAAGCTACAGACTACAAACAACAAATCAAATCTCCCGGACACAATGCAATGTTGTTTAAAAGTAGACAGTGTTAGCAAAGCCGGTTATAATCACAGTGGGAAAGTAGCGCAGCTGGCGATGCTACTAGCTAGCTAGGTCATTCTACAAAAAAAAAGAACCTTGAACCAAGCTAAAAACAAATATTGACACTTTTTTTTACTGTTACTGTTTACTAGTTTTATCTTAGTTTTGTTTGTTTTATAGTCAAAATTTACCAGACAAAAAACTACATACATTTCAATCACCTAAAACAGAAGTGATTTAGCTAATAAAAGTTAAAGGTTGTAGCTAAAATTTTCTAATTAATAGAAGGTGATAGTAGAAGTAGTAGTAGTAGTTTTTCTCTATTCAGCTTCAATTATGGTTAACTACTGATGGTGTGTCTTTTGTAGTTTCCATCATGGAGGATTGTTTTTGTGGGTTTGTGTAGTTCACTCACTTTAACTGCTTTATAGTTATTAATCAGGCACTGACCTTCATGCTGAAAGTGATCGGCTCCATGACGAACACTCGATCGGGGAAAGTTCCAGCAATTTCCTCCACACTCGCGAAGTACTGAACCGGCTCCCGGACATCCCGGTCTTGATCCAGCAACTTAAACTTCCCTACAGAGAGAAGGAGAATGAGTTATGAGGAACGACAGGTTGGAATTAATTATGCTTATGGTTTAGCAAACTCAAAGACAAGTAAACTGGATACCAAGTAAACTGATGCTCGTTCTATTCACAATATATAAAACCTTGGTCTACAGATATTAAGTTGACATTAAATCATTTTGTGTGAGAAAGTTCAAAGAATACAATATTACCTGTTGTTACTCTGTCTTTAAGTGTGAACTATATAAAAAAAAACTAACCTGAATTAATTAAATAGTGAATATTATTTTAAATAATTCGCAGTCCATTTTTTAATCCTCTACCTGGGACAAAGTATGACATGGGATGGATTGTTGGATAGATAGATAGATAGATAGATAGATAGATGATAGATAGATAGATAGATAGATAGATAGATAGATAGATGATAGATAGATAGATAGATAGATAGATAGATAGATAGATAGATAGACAGACAGACAGATAGATAGATAGATAGATAGATAGATAGATAGATAGATAGATAGATAGACTGACAAATAGATAGATGATAGATAGATAGATAGATAGATAGATAGATAGATAGATAGATAGATAGATAGATAGATGATAGATAGACAGACAGACAGATAGATAGATAGATAGATAGATAGATAGATAGACAGATAGATAGATGATAGATAGATAGATAGATAGATAGATAGATAGATAGATAGATAGATGACAGACAGATAGATAGATGATAGATAGATAGATAGATAGATAGATAGATAGATAGATAGATAGATAGATAGATAGATAGATGATAGACAGACAGATAGATAGATAGATAGATAGATAGACAGATACATAGATACATAGATAGATACATAGATAGATAGATAGATAGATAGATAGATGATAGACAGATAGATAGATAGATAGATAGATAGATAGATAGATAGATACATAGATAGATAGATAGATAGATAGATAGATAGATAGATAG
>JAQQZT010000012.1:35292053-35311689 GCA_030068275.1 Clarias platycephalus | reverse complement strand
AAAAGTGAAGATGGAAGACGAGGTGCGGGAGAAATTGAGGTCGGGAATTTACATCATTTAATGGTCGCAGGTGCGGGGCGGGTTGTAAAATTAGATACAGTGGTGCGGGGCGGGCCAAATAATTTCATAAAAGCGGGACCCGCGAGTTGGAAAAATACCCGACCCGAGCATCACTAATATATACGGCAGAGGGTAATTATGGGAGTTAAGCTGAAATGTTAAGAAAGTCTGTGGTGAGGGGGCGTGGTCAAGTAAGGCGAAGTGAGAGTGTGAAGGGAGCGAGAGTGAGGAAAGTGGGAAAAGGACACACCTGAGAAGGATATAGCTAATTAGCACATGAGTGGGTGTGTGTCTGGGGTTCACAGGTGAAAAGTAAACTCTGTACAACTTCTTATGCTCAAGAACGAAAGATCCTGCATTACAGTCATGTACACTCTTACTCAATCCTAATCCCAAAAAAACCATCACACACACACACACACACAGCTGCAGGTTGGGTGGGACAGGCTTCATTATATGATATGCAGATCATTCAGCCAAAGAGTGAGTCACACACTTACACAATAAAAATCACACACACACACAATCAGGAGACATAAACCCAAGTTCTTGTAGAGAAACAGAATCTGCACTGCAAAAACAACACCACCACTGACATCTTAACAAGAGCAATAATCTCGAATCGAGTCACACTGACCTACGATTTCTCAAAATAACAGGAGAAAATAAACCGAATATAAAAATCCAGACAGCCCGACTCGCTTCTACTCAAATCTCTGTTTACTAAATTAAATAAAACAAACGTGTCTTGTTCTTTAGACAGATAATTAAAATGTATTTGAGAGATGAATTCGTAACACTAGCGGACTTTATCTGCTAATAAAACAAAGTCGCTTAGAAACGATCCGAATAATTTTACATTTGTTTTATATAAAGCAGAAGATTTTCAAGATATTTTCACTTGCAGTGCGAATAAGGGATTCGGCTGTAAAGAGAAGGAAATGAAACATGGGATTAAGTGAGAGAGAGAGAGAGAGAGAGAGGAAATCTCTGTATACAGGCGATAACGTGACCCTGAGATATCGGGTTTATCCAGGTACGTCTCTATATTTTGAAATGAAACACAGGATCATAAAGTTTCGTTAATAGTTCTGTAACTCGAGGCTGCGCGCACAGTCACATGGAGCGTCAACCTTCATAAGTCAGTGCGCCAAAAGACATCGGGTTGCCGTGTGACTGGTGACAGTCTGACCGCGTGAACACGTCACCACGTCCGCCATTTCATCACGGACGACGAGTTAGAACAAAGAGAGCGAACGCGAATGAAATTCTAAGTGTGAAACTGGGCAGATCTACAGCTTCAGAGACGTTTGATGCGATTCTGCAAGTTTACGGCGCAAGTTTATGATGCAGCCAGTCGTTCGAGGTGTTTTGAGCGGCGCGCGGGCTTCAGGAGCGGAAGAACATCACCGGGAGACGACGAGAGATCAGGAAGAACTTCAACGAGCTCACCGCTTTGATAACACCTCATATGATGACACAATCTCTTCTATATCGCTGTAGTCTGATGGTACATGACCTGATTCATTCTGTGAAGAACTGATGTTGTCGACTAAAATCTATAATCAAAGAGGTCGACAACGAATCTAATTGCTGATCACCTGATGACGTCATCACACCTGACTCTAACCAGATTCTGTTACTTTTTTCTCTGAAACACACCTCGAGTGTATTAAATATGAAAACACACAGCAGCCTGATGTCAGGTAGCGGTACTGCCGCAGCCCACCAACGTCATGGGAGTCAGGCGTCCGTGTAAAATATCTGCGGTCTATACGACATATCGGTGGTCCGATCTACTCTGTGGTTCAATTTACTCCATTCGAGATATCTGCAGTCTGATCTGCTCTACACAAAGATATCAGTGGATCCGATCTACTGTACACAAGATCTCTGTGGATCCGATCTACTGTACACAAGATCTCTGCCGATCTGATCTACTCCACCTCAGATACCCGTGGTCCAGTTTACTCTACACAAAGATATCAGTGGATCCGATCTATTCCATCTAATAATACATCCGTGGTCCAGTTTACTCCATACAAGACGTCTGTGGTCTGATCCACTCAACATCGGATATCTGTGGATCAAATTTACACTACACAACGTGTCTGTGGATCTGATCTACTCCGTATAAAATGTCCATGGTCAGGTCTAATCTAGAGGAGACGTCCTTTGATCTGATCTATTCTACACAATACGCCAGTGGTCTGATCTAGAGAGGATCGGAGGTAGTCACGGGTGAGGCGAAGTCTGAGACGACGACCCCGAAATCCTCGTCTCTGCCCTTTACACGGACTGCGTTAAAGAGAGAGAGAGAGAGAGAGAGAGAGAGTTTCTGGGACACCATTAATCACTACTTCATACTTTGTTCACATGAACCCATCCCCCCCCCCCCAACACACACTCTCTCTCCCTAGTTCACCCTTTGTTAGCAGTGAAAGGTCACGGCTTTCAGTCGGCTTCTCACTTTCTCCCGGCGTGTAAAATAAACTCTACAATCACCTCAGTTACAGCAGGAGCTGTCAGTCTGCTCGCTTCCTGTTACACGGCGCCAGTGCGGGCGCTCGCTCTCTCTCTCTGTGTGTCTGTCTCTCGCTCTCGGTCTCTCTTTTTTCTCTCACACACAAACCTTACAGAAAGTGCTGAACAAAGCAAGAGCGCTGCTCGTAATCATCAGCAAATCAGTGTCTTTTACGCGGCGGAATAAACGCGGCGTTGTGCAGTGAGGGGAAAACAATCAACAGCGGCGGCGCGGGATGGAACTGAGTCACTGCTGCACCCTGAAGTTGACTGTTTAACTTTTACAGCGCGTCTCTCTGAGGTGTTTAACTCCTTTCTTTTACTCAACATTATTTTAAAAGAAACTCACTGACACTGGAGACTCCTCCCTTAACGGTTTACAAAAAAACAACAACAAACTCTTCATGTCACAGAGCTCAATCTATCAAACTCAGTCCCGGTCATACACGTCCAAATCACGATGACAAAATAGGGGCTGATGGGTAGAATGGCACCATTGAACTTCAGTGTGTGTGCGAGCGTGTGCGGGGCATGCTTATTCGTCCTATAACCGCAACCAGAGCAACAGAATGTGCTGAGGATGAAACCGGAGATGTTACGAAAAGGCCAGTGGAGCAGAGTGGAGCACACACACACACACACACTATAGAACATTTGCTCATTTCAGTCCCTAAGCAGAAAACATCTCTATTACCACGACGACCAAACAAAGTGCTGAATATGAGTGAACATTCTGGAATAAATCGTATGTGTGTATATACACGTGTGTGTGTGTGTGTGTGTGTGTGGGCGTGCGTGCGTGCGTGCGTAAGCCGATCCCAGGGATGGAGGGAGTTTCCGGTGGGTATTTTAGGATGCTGAGCCATCGCAGCTGTATCAGCCACTCCACTAGAGAGGCTGGAGAAAGGAAACAGAAGGACCAACAATCTCGCGTGATATGAGCGCTACGCTGCTACGATATCCGCTAAAGTTCACTTCCATCGCATTTCGGCGTCATGATCTGCTTCAGCTGCGAAAGCACTTGAACCCCCACCCCTCTCTCTTTTATTCTGAACAAGCCCCGCCCATTTCCTTCGGTTTCCAGATCAATGCAGAACACCAAGATTTCGTTAAATAAAATCGACCGGCGTGTGCTCGGTGCTCGATCGAGGTGTACAGCTAGCGTTAAGTCACAACATTTCTTAAAAATACAACTGAAAGATTTTCAACAGTGGCATCAGTTACTACGAAGGGGCGGGGCTTAAATCTGTACACAACTTGTGGCATCCAAACACACACACAACGTTATTCAAGGATGTATGTTTTGTTCTAGAAACCTAAAAAAAACACAAATCCTTTTTATTTAAGACTAAGCTAAGAGCAAAAGTAATGGCACCCCACACTGATTTAACGAGCACCACCTAATACAAGGCGCTCTTTAACCCTTTTTCGCCTTGTGGGCGTGGCTAAATGTGATACGGTGAGCCTCGAGTACCTTATAATTTTCAGAGTGGTGGACATGGAGGAATATGCATTACCAGTCAAAAGTACAACTTTACACAACATTCATAAATATGACACGTGATCCAGTCATCATATCCGTGTTGGCCTTGAACATCTATCTACGAACAAAAACAATGTTTGAAAATTGTTTTGTGCAGCCTGTACTTTTAAGTATGCTAATTAGGCCCAACCTCCTTTCCATGGCATTGAGATCATGTGACCTGAGACCTTACCTGAGACACAGTCTCTCTCACAAAAAAAGGCGCAATCTTTTTACGGGGTCTGCCAAGAAATTTGGATTCTTGTTGGGGTTTTCCGTAATCTTGTTCGTCATGTGACTGCTGTATTTGCATACTCATTAATATTCAGTAGCGTCAGCCGAAGATGGGCGTGTACATAGAATCAGCCTTGTCCGTGTTCAATTACTTCAACGTTTATACAACACATTGGACTTGAAAACAAATCCGACTTACAAACGTGCTCCTGGAAAGGAACTCGTTCGTAAGTCGAGGACAACCTATAGTGACAACTATTTTTTTTAATCCCCTATTTTAAACACACATTCTCACGTCATATAAATTGTGAGAACTGTGTATGGTCCGTGTCAATCTGCTAACACGATCTTTAATACCCGACTATGAAAGAACGCGTATTGAATCCTGTAGTAAATAAACAACCCTGAACATGTTTGATAATTTAGTAGCTACATTTGGCTTTGATGGTCGCTCGGCACGCTCACTGCGCTCTCAGACTCGTCAGACTCACGAGGTGGTCACATGGGATGGTTTCCACTTCACAGGGGCGCCGTGTCCAGAGTCACTGTGTGACATTTCTGGGCTTCTTAACGTGCTTTAGGCCAACAGTCCCGTTGTGAAAGAGATCGAGCGCAGAGTCAATAACCACCAAGTGAATTAAAAGAAAAAGGCGTGTCCACACTTTTGACTAGTACTGTGTGTGTACCCAAGGACTGAGCTTTTATCTCAGAGATCCCATCCTTCCTGAACCGACCGCAATTATACGTGGAGGGGCCGTGGTCACAACAGAGCGCTGTGTGTGTGTGTGTGTGTGCGCGTGAGTGTGTTTGTGCGCATATCCAGGGCCAGGGATCTGTAATCCTTATATAATCTTTTCCACTTAACATTTAATTATAAGAGTAAATGTTTCGAAAACAAACAGACGTCATCACACAGCGTGTGTGTGTGTGTGTGTGTGGGAACGCCGTCAAACCTTCCGTCAGCTCAGAAGTTCTCAGGAGAACCGAAAATTCCGTTTCCACCGGACATTACAGTCAGCAGGTCAGTGAAATTATAGCGACTCCCCCCCTCGCCACACACACACTCCTAGAGTTGGCAAGACGGCGAGTGTTCCACGCCTGCCGAGCCTTGCTCATCACCAACCTAGAGTTGATGGATTTACTCTCCACAGAACGCCGTAAACCACAGAGTCACATGTGGCGACCCAGAAACGTCGCTCTCCAGGAACTCCGTCGGAAAAGTTTTTAGTTTCTTCTTCATCTTCCCCATCGAGGGCTGATGAGCCACGATGTACCGCACGTTTAGCCAAGCTGAAAAACGAAGCTGTTACACGCTGAGACTTTTATTAGGTAGATCATATATGTGTGTGCGTTTTTAAAATTTTTTTATTTTATTAAAATCTCAGATAAGCTTTCAACGTTAAAAAAAATTCTTTGGCCATCCTGATGTGGCCAAAGAAAAGTGTGATGTCACTTAATACGTTAATAATTATCTTTTAAACAGAATCTACTCATCTGGATTTTTTTAAAGCAACCTTTAGCATATGAGAGCTTCTGTTCCTCGCTCTGTCTGATCAGAGCTTTCCGTCCGATTTGCACGAAAGAAGAGCAGCGTGCAGAGAGTTTCATGTGGTCTGAGGTGTACCTGGTGCCGAAACGACTCTCAGAAGTGTTCGCATATCTGCAAACAAACTTTGCACCGATACTCTGAGGAAGGCGAAAGTTTTGTCGCTTAAAGAGAATCGTTACTGGTGACGAGACACGAATTCATCAGCTGGAAAATTCATCAACGCTTACAGTTTTCTGGGATTCTCACCTCAAGAGCCAGAAGTATTGGAACACTATTAGGAAAAAAAACGTCCAACAATTAACAGTGCTCGTTACAGTGAGACGTTTATTAAAGCGCTGAAGACTAAACTTCGGATTAAACGCAGAGGACTGATATCCGAGGGCGTCGTGATCTCACGTGACGATGCACGTCCACACACTTCTGCACACACTGTCAAACACATAAGTGTTAAAGCGTCCTCCTGATTTGGGAATTAGTTGCCTCCCGATATGATTTTATCACGATACCTTCAATGTAGATTCAATTAAAATAGCGATTCTAGACGCATCACGATTTTCATAAACATGCCGTTTCAGTATTACATTTAAACTTTGAGAACGGTTTAGTCTGTAATTAAACATAAAACTAATGTCATAAGGAATGATGTATCAATTAAAAACAGACTAGTTAGGCCTTGCTTTGTTTCGAGACTGGTGTAAGCGTGTGTAATGAGTTGGTTTGAGGCTCATTTGGGAAAAAATAGGGCTAGAGTTTTGATAATATAATGCCATAAAAACACATTTCTCCACTCTGAAGCTTCTGCCCTCGGTACAGAATCATTTATATCTGAGGCTGAAATCCAGACGATTCTGTTGACTGGACGATCGACCGGTTTATCTCTATTATAAATATAAAGATTGTTTTTTTTTATTGATTTGAGTCAGTGTGTTATGAGGAAATATGAAAGGTTGACGACAGACAAACAAAGTGTATCGAAATGCAACGAGATGATAATCGAAGAATGGCAATGGAGTAAGGATAATTACTGTACATTTAGACATTTGGCAGACGTCCTTATCCAGAGCGACTTACAAATACAGCGCCCCTTAGAGCAGTTAAGGCCCTCGCCTAAGGGCTCAACGGCGGCGACTTGGCGGTGCGGGGACTCAAACCTCAGACCTTCCGATCAGAAAACCACCTTAACCGTTTGAGCCACTACTGCCCTCAATGTGGGACACGAAGAGAAGGTAGATACGAGTGTTAAATACTCGGAATATGATGGTTTTTCTCATACGAGCGAATGAACCGAGCCGACTGCCAGCTATTTTACAGATTTCATTCCTATGCCGAGGTCTGGCTATACACAGATACATTTTAGCGCAGATATCACCCTTAATAGTAATAGATAAGGTAGACATCCCATAATCGGATCTATTGTTTTTGGACACGCAGCTGGGACACAGCGCCCCCTGGAGCAGACAGCATTAAGGGCCTCGCTCAGGGGCCCCAACAGCGTCAACCTGGCGGTGCCAGAGCTCGAACCGTCCACCTTGTGATCAGTAACTCACAGCCTCAACACACTGAGCCACCTACACCATTATTATTATTAGTAGTAGAAGACTAATGAGACACGCCCACAATCTGAAAGCCCCGCCCCTTGGAATCATCCCTCATCATGTCGTAATAAACTACAACAGGTCTGTCCAAAGCTAAACAGGTATATTGATCTTTATTATTATTTTTTTTATTGTTGTTGTTGTGTGTGTGTTGAGCAGGCGTCCTCACCTATGGTGGAGATGAAGGTGGTGTTAAAGGCGTCGTCTGAGAAGCGGAACAGCACACAGGTCTTCCCCACGCCGGAGTCTCCGATCAGGAGCAGCTTGAACAGCAGGTCGTACGTCTTCTTCGCCATGATGCTTTCCTCTTTATTTAATTATTTTATTAGATTTTTGTATATAGATTCGTGTCACGTTTTGTACAACGACTTAATATCCACACACACGGTAATAGTGTCCAGAGAAATTGAGCTATAACACACACACTCTCTCTCTCTGTCTGTTACGAAGAGAATTCCTCTCTCTCTCGCTGATTAGCTTAGCCTGGGCGCTCGTGCTAAGCTAACGCTAGCCTGGCTAGTTTCACGGAGCGCGAGCGAAAACGGTTAAACCGTCCGCTTCGTTATGTTTTATTACTATATTAATTCGCTCACACTCCTAAACACACACACACACGACTAAAACAACCACCTCCACCTCAGCCTTCTCGCTGCCGCTTTTCGTCTTTTCCTGTTTATTCCTCACACACACACACTTCAGGACAAAATGGCTCCCAAAAACTAAAAAAAAAAAAAACTCTCCTCCAGCCGGGTTCCTATATCACCATCAGCACCACCACGCCGTCATCTCACCCTCCCTCCTCCGGACTCGAGATCTCGCTCTGTTTAGATTTATTATCCGTTGTTGTTTTTATTGTCTGATGTTGTGTGTATATGTGTGTGCGCGCGCGCAAGCCGAAGAGACAGAGCGAGACGACCGCCGTCGCCTTCGAATGGGAGCCAGCGCGACCGGCGACACCCTAACCCTACAGTCACCGCCCACTTCACCCCGCCCACACCACACGCGTCCCCGGAGCGCTGATTGGATGACGCGGCGGCATTTCAAACCCTTTCTCGAGCAGCTGATTGGACACGCGATCCAACCGTCAAAAGCAGGACATGCGGAAATTCACTAACTACTGACCACTGGGGCAGAAATATTATTTTATTAGATTATATAAAAATCTGTTATATTAATTAGATTTTTACATGTACAATATAACAAAATGTAATAAATATTAAACATATATATGTAATATGTGTATATATAAAATGTGTGTATATATATTTTATTTTTATTTTATATAATATTATTTATTTATATAATATTTATTACATTTTGCTATAATACACCTTTAGAAAGATTATTGTGTGCCTGTTAAAATCAATATATTAGTTGATCAAAATGTATTACTATTAATGTATTATATTAAAAAATTGACCTTTTTGCATTAAGTTTGTAAATAAATGTGAATTGTATTATTATCATAGCATAGTGATTAGTACTGTCGCCTCGCCCCTCCAGGGTTGAGTGTTCGGTCCTCGCGTCAGGTCTGTGTGTGTGTGTGTGTGTGTGCTGCGATGAACCGGCACCCTGTCTACCAGAGTGTACCCCACCTCATGCCCGAAGTCTCCTGCGATATAGACTCCATACCCCCATGGCCCTGTACACAGCATTATAGTGATATAAGTGAATGAATAAACATTTGACCCAGTGGTTTATTGGTTAGCACTGTCGCCTCGCACCTCCATAGTCTGGGTTCGATTCCCGCCTGAGGTCTGTGTGCATGGGGTTTGCATGTTCTCTCCGTACTTGGTGGGTTTCCTCCAGTTTTCCACCACACTCCAATTTTTGTCAAAGTGAAAGTTATCATCTATATAAATAATAATGGTTCAAGCCTTAATCCTGGGACAAAAGCTTCATGAAAAAAACCCTTTTGGAAACCTGCCCTCTTTATATCTACTGTACTGCCCAGATGGTGATGGGGACCCCAGTGATGCTCAGCTCAGACTCAAACCTGGTGGCCCTCTACCAGACTAACGCTCAGAGCATCTATATTAAATGCAGACTCGCTTCATTTTGATGAATGATTTAAAAAATTGAAAAATTTAGAGGCGTTTCCAAGAACACTTGACCCCAAAGTCTGGTTCATTTGAATCAGTGTGAACACAATCGAATCAGATATGGAAGCCATCGTACCCAAGAACGGAAATAGTTTGTGTCTTTTTGTGTCCATCCTGAGCTTTACTTAATCATGAGAATCGGAGCAATCGTTCCTGGGCACAGTACAAATCAACTGTGCCTAATGTAGGAACGCCCTTAGAGTCTAAGTGCCTGCTGTGTTAGTTTAGTTACCACTTTGCCTCACGGTGCCAGTGTGAGTCAGCAGCGGAGTGAATCAGACCAGGATGTGGCTTTCCCGAGCAGCTCGTCTCTGTATTAAAGAGTAAGAGCACAAGAATCTCAGAGCATGTCTGAGAGAAAGAATTTCAACACAGAGCTGTCACACACACACACACACACATACACACACACACTACATCCGTACTCCGCTCTGTAGAAAGAAGATGACTGATTAAGAAATGTGATGACCTAATCAGGGGTGTGGTTAGAGGCATGGTAGGTTATCCCCTGCTGAATGATTCACTGAAGCAGCACATCTGGTTCTGATTAACCCACCAGATGTCATCCAGAGGTTCGGTCACCACGGCAACTGGTTTAAAGCAAAGCATCGAAACAGTCAGCTTTTACTTCATTCCAATGTGATCAATAATCAGATTTGTAGAAGAGTCACTTTTATTAGTACTGATGCACACACAGAGACAGGCCACGCCTCTTTTATTAGTACTGACACAGACAGGCCACGCCTCTTTATTAGGAATGACACGGACAGGCGACGCCTCTTTTATTGGTACTGACACACAAACACGCCTCTTTTATTAGTATTAACATACATCTGCCACGCCTCCTTTATTAAAGTTTACAGTATGTTTACTGTACATGAATTAGAGATTATTACTTTTTTAATTGCAATTAATTTATTTGCGTGTACACACATTACAGTGAGATATCACGAGAAGGAGAAGAAGCGGGCCTCTCTCGGTCCGCAGTAAACGGTCGGTAAAGCTCACCAGCAGAAGATCCCGACAGCACATTTGTCATCCTGACACACACTTATCACCAGGACTGCAGAAATGTTTCGCTCAGGAATGTGCAGTATTAGCTGGCTCATGCTGAAAGCCAAGCACAGACTTGACAGCTGCCTGTAGTGTGTAAGGAGCGAGGGAGGGAGAATCGCAGTGAGAGAGAGAGGCCTGCAGCAAGGGGAAGGGTCCTCAGAGGCGGCAGCGATATTAACCCGGAAAAATATGCTTCACATAATAATTATAAGCATATTATAAGCATAAATTGAAGGGATCCATCATTACATTATAATTGTACAAATACAGGACTACATGGAGCAGAGCGATCTCTAATGACCCCTGAGATCCCCATCCAAGTTAACAGCTACTTATCTAGCTCTCACTCATCTTCTATACCACTTTATCCTGTATTCAGGGTCACGGGGGGCCTGGAGCCTCTCCCGGGAGACTTAGGTACACCCTGGACATGGTGCCAATCCAACGCGGGTCACACACACATACAGTACAGTATCAGTACAGTATATCTAACCTGCAGGTCTTTGGATCATGTACACAATGAATCTAGTATTAAACGGATGCTGAAAAATATATATATTTTGCCTAAATTCATGTAAAAATTATTGTAAAATTTGATTGACTTGAATGTATAATTAGCAAAGACACTTGACCTAGCTCATACCAAAATACCAAGCTAGCTATCGCGATTAAGGTTTCGCTAGTCACTGACCTCACCTGGATTTCCACAGCAAGATACCTCGATTTCTATAAAATGTCGGAATATAATATTCTAGTTTAAAAAAACATTTTTTAGTTCACCTAAATTGATGTATAAATGAAAGTGAAATGTGATTGACTCGAACGTATAATTAGCAAAGACATTAATCAACCTTTTTACTAAGAGATAAACACTTGACCTAGCCAAATACCAAGCTAGCGATAGTGATGAAAGTTCAGCTATAGTCACTGACTTCATCTGGAATGCCACAGCCAGAACACAGAGTTTTATTTCTATAAAATGTAGTTATATTTAGCTAGCGCAGTGTAGTCCGTTAGCATAGGCTACTGAATCTCTCTCCGCATACTGACATTTTAGCTAGCTAGTGTGTTTAACAGCCAACTGGTATGTGAAAAGGCGTGTGGTAGGGATGTGAAGAGTTTATCTGAGATAACTTGCTTGAACTTTGTAGCATTTGCTTTTCATTTATAAGGATTTGTTTTTACCGTGTGAGCGCAATGATTTAAACATAAACGCTCCACAGTGCAAAACTTTACTTCAGGAATTAAGTAACAAATTTGGTATCACGACCAAATTTGTCTTGGCTGATTAATTATTTTTGGTACATTTTTGTGGTTTAGCTTTAATATTAGCCTTTTTTTTTTAACTGAATTTATTGGGAACAATGAAATATCGGCGAACAGCGCCCTCTGCTGACTGGATGAGGAATCAGGTTTAACCACATCACACATTTCCTTGTGTTCCCACTAGATGGCAGCACAACCTAAAAACATACACAGTTACAGCACAATTTATTAACACTAGTAAAAATAAATAATGTGAAATGGTTCTAAATATTTACGTGAAGCATAAATAAATACATTTCTGTGAAAAAAAAACAAAAAACTTATCTTCACCTCCAGTGTCAACATTTTTGGGTGGTCCTTTACACTCATCAGTAAAGTATGGTCTAATTATACTCTTTAAAGGCTTTTCAAGGATTCTTTCTAAGAAAACACTCCTTGAAGTATAAAGATTACTCCAGTTAGAGTTTCTTACAGAGAACAAGTTTCCAGCTCTGGTCCTGGAGATCCCCCTGATTGTGAAAGTTAGGAATTGTATTTCTGTTCGAGGTTCTTTAAGGTAATTATGTCTATATTCTTACTTTTGCACTATTATTCAGATTTTGTCCTTACTCTATATAATCATCTATATAAATTTTTTTTAAATATGTTTTTTTTTTTTTATAATATGGGATTTAAAACAAACAATGTATTAGCCAAGTTGCATTAAGGAGCTATATATTTATCATCTACACAAGCATACACATTATTATATGCAGTGGAATACTTTTATGACTTTGTAAAAATAGAAAATTTCACTCACTTATCGCCTATACAGCTTCATTCTGTATACAGGTATACATACAAATTAGTGTGTGTGTGTGTGTGTGTGTGTGTGTATGTATATATGGACGATGACTGAGTGAAATTTTCTATTTTTAGAAAGTCATAAAAGCATTCCACTGGATTTAATAATGTGTATGTTTGTGTAGATGATAAATAAAATTTGAAGTTTGAATTTAGTTTTTTTTCTTGCATTATTATTATTATTATTATTATTATTATTATTATTATTATGTAGGAAAAACAAAAAAAAAACAATATATATATATATCATAATAAATTCTTATGTTATATTCCTGTATACATGCCTTCTTTACATGTGTGTGAGCATACTGTATATACTGTATAAAGGTGTTAGTTAAATGATCTTTTTTTATAATTCTGTTTATAAAAGATCAATTCCACACAGGAGAGTATAATTAAATCTTATATGTTATTTACACACACACACACACGCACGCTATTTTGTGGATATATATATATTATATACAGATTAAGATATACGTATATATATAAGAAAATGTTATACACAGACTTATACAGTATATATATATAAGTCTAATCTGTGTATATATACACACACACACACACACACACAGATTAGGCTGTATGTGAAATTTTCTATTTTTATAAAGTCGTATAAGCATTCCACTGCATATAATAATGTGTATGTTTGTGCAGATAATAAATAAAATTTTAAGTTTTAATTCTTTATTTATTACATTGGCAACAATGTAATTTGTACTATTCATTCATGTCAGTAAAGAGAACTGAACTAAAGACTGATGAGTCTCTTTGATGTCATGAATCGGGTGATTTTTAGAGGAGAATGATTAGAGCTAATATTAGAGACGTTACACAGAGAGAGAGAGAGAGTGTAGGTGTGTGTGTGTGTGTGTGTGTGAGAGAGAGAGAGAGAGTTAAATGTGATTGGAGCACATGACCGCACCGCAGTGAAGGGGCTGGGACACACAGAGAGAGAGAGAGAGAGAGAGACAGGACTGATGGTGGATGCGATGCGGCTCTATTCGGCTCGGCTCGGCTCTACTCGGTAATTATCCTCTTGATGTCTGAACGATTTGTCGGTTGAAGCGACGCGCGCGCCGGTGTTCCGTTGCGCGCGCCGGTGTTCCGTTGCGCGCGCTCGGAGGAGCCGCGATGCGCCGCGCCGCGGGAGTCTCCACCCTGCCGCATCCTCTGTAGCGCTCCGGCGGCGTCTGTTCATTCCGTCGAGGGAGGGGAAAAAAAAAAAGATAAATACAATAAACAAACAAACAAAACAAAAAACCCCGAAAATGTCTCTGAAATCCCGGCAGTGCGAGTCGGTGAAGGTGGCGGTCCGCTGCCGGCCTCTCAGCCGTAAAGAAGAGGCGTCCGGTTTTGACAGCATCCTGGACATGGACGTTAAGCTGGGCCAGGTGGCGCTGCGGAACCCCCGCGCTCCCCCGGGGGAACCCGAGAAGACCTTCACCTTCGACGCCGTGTACGACGCCACGTCCAAGCAGAGCGACCTGTACGACGAGAGCGTGCGGCCGCTCGTGGACTCGGTCCTGTGCGGCTTCAACGGGACCGTCCTGGCGTACGGACAGACCGGCACCGGGAAGACGTACACCATGCAGGGGGAGTGGACCGAGGCCGAGCGGCGGGGCATCATGCCCAGCTCCTTCGAGCACATCTTCACGCACATCTCGCGCTCGCAGAACCAGCAGTACCTGGTGAGGGCGTCGTACCTGGAGATCTACCAGGAGGAGATCCGGGATCTTCTGACCGGCGATCACAGCAAGCGCCTGGAGCTGAAGGAGAACCCCGAGTCGGGGGTGTACGTGCGAGACCTTTCGTCGTTCGTCGCGAAGAACGTGAAAGAGATGGAGCACGTCCTGAATGCCGGTAACCGTACGCGGTCCGTGGGTGCGACGGACATGAACGAGAGGAGCTCCCGGTCTCACGCCATCTTCAGCGTCACCGTGGAGTGCAGTCGGCCCGGTCCGGACGGCCGCAACCACATCTGCGTGGGCAAGCTGAACCTCGTGGACCTGGCCGGGAGCGAGCGCCAGAGCAAGACAGGCGCACGTGGTGAGCGACTCAAGGAGGCTACTAAAATCAACCTGTCCCTCTCGGCGCTGGGCAATGTCGTGTCGGCGCTGGCCGATGGCCGCGGTGCTCACGTACCCTACCGTGACTCGAAGCTCACGCGCTTGCTCCGGGATTCCCTCGGCGGAAACGCCAAGACCGTAATGGTGGCGACCCTCGGCCCAGCGTCCTACAACTACGACGAGACTCTGACCACGCTGCGCTACGCCAACCGTGCCAAGAACATCAAGAACGTCCCACGTGTCAACGAGGACCCCAAGGACGCGCTGCTCCGCGAATTCCAGCAGGAGATCGCCCGCCTCAAGGCGCAGCTCCTCCATCGCGGCATGCTGAGCTCCAAGAAAAAGAGCCGGCTCAAGAAAAGCACAGACCACGAGGTGAACGAGGATGATGATGATGACGATGGTGATGAAGAGGATGAAGATGAAGAGAAGGAAGGTGCGGATTATGATGATGAGGAGAAGTTGGAGAAGGAGGCAGAGTTCATGAAGGAACAGCAGGAGAAGCTGGAGCAGGAGAAAGAGGCCATCATGGACGACCGGTCGCTGGTGGCTGAGGAGAAACAGAAGCTCCTGGATGAGAAGGAGAGGATGATGGGAGATCTGAGGAAGGAACAGGAGGCCACCGTGGTCCTCACCGCCAAATTCAAGGTGTGTGTGTATGTGTGTGTGTGTGTGTGTGTGTGTGTGTGTGTGTGTGTGTGTGCGGTTTCATCGACAAGTTGTTTGGTATAATTCCATGTCCATGTTCAGGTGTGCTTAAATCGAAGAAGCTCAACGCTGTTCCTAAGCAACTAGCAAGTATGGACACCAAGCATAAGCTAGCTCAAATATACTGTATGGTTAGTGATTTAGCTAGCTCTCTCTGAATCATCTGAAACATCGACTAATCCCAGAAAAGGATTGTAAAAGGGATTTAAAACAGGACTGACTGTAATGTTATGTTCGATGTGTGAATTCTGATTGGTCGCAAGGTTTCGATTCAGTTCCAATAACAGCAGCCCTGACGGTAGTGCAGGTTTATATTAATGCACTTGTTCTAAAGACGGACGGGAAATATGACATCATCATGATACCTAGGTGACAATTTGATTTGTATTGGAATTTTTTTAAGCATCACAAATTATATAAATATTGCGAATTGATGCTATTTTTGCTATAAAAACCACACACTCTAATATTTTGTTTTGTCTTTGATTGTGGCACACATTCTCCATGGCATTGTTTTATTGAGCTTATTCAATGTCACAGTATTTATTTCCGTTCTCTGCAAGATGATTACGGGAGAGTCGGACCGCTGCGTAAAGCTTTCTCCAGCATGTCCCAAAGAATTGGGTTAAGGTCTTGGCGGCCAATCCACGTGTGAGAATGATGTCTCATGCTCCCTGATCCACTCTTTCACAACGATTAATTCTGGCATCATTTGTCTTGGATTATGTTTGGGCCTTCAGGGAAGAAAAAAAAAATCCATTGATAGGAAAAACCCGGTCATTCAGTACATTCAGAACGGTCTTTATTGCCACATAAAGACCGGTCCAACAGAAACCCCCCCCAGATCATAACACTGCCTCCACAGGTTTGTACAGTAGGCACTACACATGATGGGTGCATGACTTCATCTGCCTCTTTTCTAACCCTGATGCACCCCTCACTCTGGAACAGGGTAAATCTGGACTCATCACATGACATGACCGTTATCCATCCGCTCCACAGTCCGTTATTTATGTTCCTCGGAAAACTAGTCTGATTAGTCTGACTGAAAAGTGGCTTGGTCTCTAGTGGTTTGGTCTTGGAGTTCTACTGTTGTATTTTTTAATGATTTATCTTTCTCTAAGCGTTTCCCATCACACTTATTCCAGATTGGAAGGTGATGGGTAACCACTATCCTTCTAGGTTTTAATAATGTGTTTTACAGTTCGTAACCCAAATGTAGTAGTTTCAGCAATCTCCTTAGTTGTTTTCTTTGCTTCTGAAACAGACTAATATCTTTGCCATGACCACAGGATTTGTCTTCTGACATGGTGGTCCTTATTACGTCAGTTTGTTTTAAGTAACTTGTTTCCAGCTGGACCGTATCAATCACTGCAGTAATTATCCAGTGGAAGCCTCTTAACTATTTGCTTTGTTAAATCCAGGTGGTGACTTTTTGTTTTTTTGTTTGTGTAGTTTGCTTCTACCACACAGGATGTCGTGCTTCCTGCCAATGTGGGAATAGTTTACAGCGCACCCCCTCAGGATTATAGAGGAACTGCAGCCTTTTTATTCGTGTACCATACTCAAATGCAAATGTATATAAATCAAAAATTAGTTAAAAAAATTATAATTTGAAATCTACATGAGTTGTGACTTAATCTTATCACTTCTATGGTAACAGCTCATTCATTAGAAATGTTATCACTCAACAGTGATATGGTCAAGCGTTCTGTAAGGTTATGTTTATATAGTAAAACTTGCCGATATAGGAAAAAAAAAATCGACTTCATGATGGTAGTAGTGGCACCTTCATCACTGATTATTTTTCCCTAACAGCACAACATGAGCTGATATTGGTAGCATGAAAATGAAAGAAATTTCAACATAATTAATTAAATGTGCATCATATATAATAATAATAATAATAATTATTATTATTATTATAATTATAATAACAACAACAATAATAAAATTAGGAACACTTTGTGACCTACTTGTGTAGCCGTTATTTATTAGATTATTACTGGATTAGGCTCTTCATAGGGTGTGTGTGTTGTGTGAGTGCAGGTTATGTAAGTGTGTGAGTGTGTGTGTTGTGAGAGATGGAAAGAAAAAAGGGAGCTTTAACCTCACAATTTCTACACATCTAAGTTTTTATACTTGCTGTATGTTCTCTCTATTTATGAAGAATAATATTTGGTTGCCACTGTGTGTGTGTGTGTGTGTGTGTGTGTGTTGAGGGGGGGAGGGAAAGTAATAAAGCTATGGTCCAAACACACTCTTCCACACATTCATGTGTGTACAGTTCTCATTGGCTGACGTCAGAGCCGGTCCTCCAGTCATAATAACTGACTCATATTGACTCATAAGTGTCTGCAGTCAGCCAATCAGATTGCAGTTACCGGGAAGAATAAGTGCGGGTCACTAAAAGGTCATAAAGGTATTGATCAGTGCTAAAAGCTTTACAATCTGATGTAATCATGTGTAACATACAGGGTTTAAAAGCAGACATACAGATATACTGTGTGTGTGTGTGTGTTTGTGTGTGTGTGTGTGTGTGTGTGTGAGTCTGTAGACCACACACCAGTGGGCGTGTCCTTAAAGCTGACAGAACAGTGAGGCCCAGACAGATAACAGGTGTGTCTTTGATTGGAACGGGTGTGTCACTGAATGTGACAAATTCATTTGAATATGAACAGACAGGAGTGTCTTTGAGTAGGATAGATGGACATGACTTTAAAGTGGACAGAGAAGGGCAAGACAGAAAAATAGCCCTGCTTTTAAACACTGACAGAAAAGATAGGCGTGTCTTTAAGCCTGAACAGAAATAATGGGTCTTTAAACCTGTATAGAAAACATGGGCGCGTCCTTAAACCCAGAGAGAAAACATGGGCGTATCTTTAAACCAGGACCGAAAAAAATAGGCGTGTCTTTGAACCTGAGCAGAAAAATTGGGTGTGTCTTTAAACCTGGACAGAAAAGATGGGCGTGTCTTTAAACCTGGACCGAAAAAAATAAGCGTGTCTTTGAACCTGAGCAGAAAAATTGGGCGTGTCTTTAAACCTGGACAGAAAAGATGGGCGTGTCTTTAAACCTGGACAGAAAAGATGGGCATGTTTTTAAACCCAGACACAAAAAGATGGACGTCCTTATACCCAGACAGACCCAGACAGAAGCGCTCGCAGTGTGTTTAAACCATATAAACGATCATGTGAAAGTGTAGTGAACTCATTAGCGCCGTGTCCTGACTTTGTGTTTTTGCTCTGTAACAGGGTGGACCCTGGGCTGGAGCAGGTTTGTGTCTGTGCTCAGGACATGATGTGGTCGATTGTTCAGTGATGATAATCAATAGTGTTACAGAAGATAATAAACGAACAGAAGGTGCGTATAGGCGAAGGTGCGTCCATTGCGTCCCTTGCTAATGCTAGGTTGAACGCACCAGAGGCGTAATAGCTACAGGGAGGGATTTTTGGGTTCACAGAGGACGAAGCAGTCGGCTGGTTTACAAGCGTAAGGCAGAAGTGAGGAATATTTCGGGTGAGGGGAGAAAGATGCAGGGAGGGAAGAAGGGAGCGGCGAGAGGCAGAGATTCTATCGCTGTGATACGCTATAAATATCCGGCGCACTGGACGCCTGGCACTCGTTTCCTGACAGGTGATGACTCACTGCAGCCTCATCCTGACAGAAGCGACCTCGACCAATCACGGCGCGGAGCAGAGAGCAAAACAGGAAACTCATCAAGAGGACACTAGTGAGGAAAAGGAGACTGAAAAACCATGATTCGTTTTAAACACACACACACACACACTATCACACACACACACACATCGTTATCTCTGTTCCAGTCTTTGCTTTCTTTAATTATATTTCCCAATCATCTGTGTGTGTGTGTGTGTGTGTGTGTGTGTGTGTGTGTGTGTGTGTGAGAGAGTGTGTCAGCCTTTGTCTTCATCATCACTCCACTCTCCCAGCATGCATCACTGCACTCCTGAAATATTGATGAATCAGCGTCTGCTTTAACCGTCCAATGAGCTCCCGGTTGGTACGCATACATAATGAGCTCTTCTCATTCCCAGTCGCAGTTGCCATGGCGATGTGCACAGGGGGGGGGGGGGGGGGGGGCTTAA
>JAQQZT010000012.1:35228925-35242106 GCA_030068275.1 Clarias platycephalus | reverse complement strand
TTCATCGGACTTCTGTGTTGTGAGTAAATACTCAAACTAAAGATACGCGTCAAAACATCTTCAATAACATGACCGCAATCACAACATCTCCTGTCTCTACTATTTCCTGACTGAAACAGGTTAGTAATTCAATCACAACATACTCCATACACTGTAAAAAAAAAAAAAAAAAAAAAGTAAGCCGCCTCAATGTAAAATAATTTAGCAACAAGTTACACAGCTTTTTTACAGTAAGTTTACTCAATTTGTAGAAAGATTTGCTGGCCAAATAAAATTAAATGCTGTTGTTTAGTCGACACAAAATGTACCCAATTCAGCGAGTCTCCAGACCTAAATTCAATAGAAAATCAGGAGGGAGCTGAAACTCTGTGTTGCTCAGCGACAGCCCCGAAACCTGACAGATCTAGAAAAGATCTGTATGGAGGAGTCGGACAAAATCCCTCCTGCAGTGTGTGAAAACCTGGTGAAGAACTACAGGAACTATTTGACCTCTGTAATTGTTAACAAAGGCTTCTGTACCAAATATTTAAAAAAATTTGACTCAAGTGATCAAATACTTATTTGACACAGTAATCCACAAATAAATTGTTAAAAAATCATACAATGTGATTTCCGTATTTTTCTTTTTAGATTCTGTCTCTCACAGTGGAAATGCACCTACTGTATGCTGAACATTGGAGACCCCTCCATGATTTCTAAGTAAGAGAACTTGCAAAATCACAGGGTGATCAAATACTTACATATATAGTGATAAAAACAGATTAAGATATGAATACGCTATATGTTACCAGAGTGTGTAAAAGTCTCTAGAATTCTAATGATGGGGTAAAGCTATATATTTTTAAATATTTAAATGGGGTTGCTTTTTTCAAGCGTTTTACTTTGTCGTTCTCAGGAGTACGTCCTGGAGGAACGTTGTTTCGTTTCACTCTGTACTAACTGTATATGGTTGAAATGACAATAAAGCCTACTTGAACTTGAACTTGAACATGTTTGGAGTAATGATTTAAATTAAACAGGTATTTACTCAATTCGGTTTTCATACAAATAAGTTAGCAGGTATATTCTCTATATCCTCGTAGATGAGCATTAGCAATCCTATTTTTATATCCCTTAACTTACCAAGTACTGAAACGTCGCTACTCCTTAACTTTTTAACAAGTTTTTCTTGAACTTATGTTAGCTGAGTGCTCGCGCGAGCGTGTGTGCTGGGATGAAGCAGGACGCTGCAGCTGGTCTAAAGTCAGGGTAAAAGTGTGGAAAAAGATAGATACAGTTATGAAAGATTAGCAATGGTAGCTACTGTACAGTGTGGTAACATGAAACTTAATGTTAAAGTTCACCTCAGTAATGTCAGTGTCCTCAGTATAACGATAAGAAGAAACAAACCGGCCTCACGTTAACTGCTTAAAAGACTTTAACTCCAACATATTTTATTTAAATAAATAAATAAATAATTACCCAGTATAAAGAGTCCACAAAAGTCCATCTTCACTTCCTTAGTGCAGTTTGATAGTATCAGTCTGGTAGACGGATGAGCTGAGAAGGGGTTTTATAAATCACCTGATTGCATCTCAGTGAATTGCAAGCTCAACTTAATTTATTTATTTTATTATTTGTGTCTTCAACATTTAATTAATTCAACATTTATCTAGTTGGATTTTGTACAGAGTATAATGTCTAAAGCCTTTACCATGTGACTCCCTTGAGTCCCGATTTTTATCTTTCCAGTTTAGAAAGATAAAAGTGGATTTTAGCAGTTTAAAGCCTAAAGTTAGCTGCTTTTTGAAGTAAAGTTTTGCTAGCTCCTGTGTGTGTTATTTACTTTTTATATACAGTGGAACCTTGCATTACGAGCATAATTTGTTCCGGAAGCGGGCTCGTATTCCAAAACACTTGTGAACCAAATTTTATTTTCCCATAAGAAATAATGGAAACTCAAATTATTCGTTCTACAGCCCAAAAAAATAAATACATAAAAATAATTAACACAAAAATTAAAGTAAAAATAAAACAAATTAACCTGCACTTTACATTAAAAAAAAAAAATCCTGACAGATAAGTGTTTCTGTTTGTGCACACAGGCGCTGTGTGTGTGTGTGTGTGTGTGTGTGTGTGTGTGTGTGTGTGTGTGTGTGTGTGAATCTAAGTTCCCCTCTCCCCCTTCTCGTCTTACAGTTTACCCTTCCTCCACTCTTTTCACACACACAACAGAAACACTGCTTTATCGGAAAAATAATCTCTCTAACGACACTCGATTGAGCAACACACTAACGGAATCACTGCTGTAAAGTACAAATAAAACAAATTAACCCGCACTTTACGTTTGAAAAGAATTGCGACAGAGCAGTGTTTCTGTGTAGAGCAGGGAGAAAGAGTGTGTGTGTGTCTGTGTGTGTGAGTCTGCGAAGGCGAAAGTAGGAGGGTCTGTGTCTTAGCAGGCAGAGAGCAGGCTGAGCCTTGAGCAGAGAGAGAAAATGGATTTTTAACTTCTCTAATGCGACTTGGTTTTGCTTTACATGCGCGCTGTACACACACGCATACAGACACAAAATAAAATATGTTTTACATGCACACACACGGTCACAGTGTTATAGTAAACAGTACACACATGCAAGGATGTTGATTATACCAGTAAGAGACACGCACTAAGACCCAGGAGACGATTACCCACAATTCCGCAGTGCAAGAGAGAGAAAAACTGTAATCATAAACATAAACATAATCCTCTGGGGTGGGGGATGTTATAATCTTTCCTAGAGTGCATGTGCCTTTATGTTACAAACCTGACTTCTGCTTTCACCTCAGGTATGAAAGCTCCTTGTGATATCCTCTTTATGCCCATGGGCAATGGTACTCATTTGAATTGGGTTGTAGGTTCCCTTTGGACTCTTTAGTAGTGAAATCGTTTTTTTACCAACTCTCCTTCATGTAGAGTGCATGCCATTTTGCTGTTTGCCCGACTTTCATCTCAGGTATAAACTCGTGATTTCCTCTTTATGTTTATGGGCTATGGCACTTACTGGAAGCTATTTGTAGATTCTCACAAAACTTTTCGTTTTTGCTTTTGAACAACATTTCTTTTCTGATGTTAGTAAGTGCCTTGAACTGTACCTTGCTTTTTTTTTAGTACAATTGGTATATTTTCAGTGAAAATCAAGAATGAGTTCATTGGCCATAAGGGAATTGCTAGTGTTCATTCATCTGATGTTTGGGAACAGGTATGTCATTTCTAAATAACATAAATTTGTTGGTTTATTTTGCATCATAGGAACTATAGGTCGGGGTGGACACGAAACCCGAAACCCACACCTCTTACTTGCTCAGTAAACGTTACTGGGTGGCTTGGTTAATTCAGTATTAGGGTTAATTGATGTTCTTGAGTGCAATTCCCAAGCTGGCTATCTTATAAAGAGGGGTCGATGAAGCCTGAGCCCCTCCACCTCGCCATAATCAGCTGTTTTGTCTGTTATAGCAAGGTTCAATCCACTTTGCTGATTTCCTTACATTTATACAAATGAATAATAAACTGAAGAGTTTACGTGTCAGAGCATTGCAGCTGTTATTTTAGACTGTACCTTATTAGATAGTTTAGAAATGGACTATTAAAATGTAATATTTGTAGGTAAACAAGTGTTGCATTAGTCCTTGAGCAACATTTATATAATATAACAAGACATAATAAAATAATAACAAGAAAGAGCACTTTGTAAGAATGTAATGAGCTGCATAATTAGATTTATAACTGAGCACTGCAACAAACTCAAGCAGGTAATTAAATACTCAACACTAAACAAAGGACAAGTGCAGCTCATTGATTAAAACTTTAAGGCACACAGACAGGTTTTCAGGGTGTGAATTCATCAGACAATAGTATGATACCGTACGTATATTGTGAAAGATGTTTTATTTGTCATCAGAGTCAGTTAAAATAGAAGCCGATGAAATTCCTGAAACAACCTTGCCCCTTAGGGGTCAGCGATCCCGTCGGCAGAACAACTTCCAATTTTTTCTGGTAACTGTGAAAAGAACTGAAAATGCTCTGTCATTTTTTTTTTTAACATCAACGGAAGTGTAGTCTGTTATTTTTGACCATACACATAAGTCTAATTTATAGTTTAAAAACTATATGTTTTTAAACATATAGTTAATTTGCTTTGTATTAAAAGAGTGCACCAGTTTGTAAACTTGGTGTGTTTTCAGATCATTCAATTAAATTTTATTTGTATAGTGCTTTTAACAATGGTTATTGTTGCAAAGAAGCTTTACGGAATCAAAGGAAAATTATTTAAAAGTGCGTGTGTATGCATCGAAATGATCAGATTGTCCCTGATGAGCAAGCCAAGGGTGACGGTGGAAAGGAAAAACTCCCAGAGATAGCAATAGGAAGGAACCTTGAGAGGAACCAGACTCAACATGGAAGCTATCCTAATTTGGGTGATAACGAATTTCAGGAATTCTTGTGCAGTCAATGTGTGTTAGGCAGCTGGAAGCCCAATATAACAGATGATGCCTGAACGGGGGATCATTATTGGAGGTTCAGGTAGTGTGTTGGATACAGCAGAATTTAACAACTATTACTCAGTATCGTTTCTCTTTTATTTCCAAAATTCTTGAAAGGACTGTTTATAACCAAATGTCTCTTTATCTCTCACAGAACAACCTTAATGATCCCAACCAATCCGGACTCAAAGTGGCACATTCCACAGAGACTGCTTTTCTGTCAGTCACTGAGAAGCTCCATGCTGCTAGATCATACTGTATAAAATATCTTCTGTCCTCAATCTCCTGGACCTGTCAGCTGCACTTGACATAGTAAACCACAGGATTCTATTATCTATTCTGTGGAACAGCATGGCAATGGTTTGCTTTTTACCTAGAAGATCGGTTGTATGAGGTGACATGGAGGGGATTCACATCTAAATTTCTCCCTCTATACCCAGTCTCTTGGTAACGTCATATCATTGCATAGATTTTCTTATTAACTTGGTTCATCCTCTGCAGCTATTCCAGAATAAAAAATAACACCAACATGTCAGGGGGAAAAAACGTGTCTGTCCTCATTTCAGGCTGCAAAGCAACAAAATCTGATTATTTTAAAGTTAAATCTAAATTATTTTATTCTTTCCTATACTCAATGTATATATTATATAAGTAATTTAAGTTAAATTTTTGGTCAGTTTAGATTTCTGTGATTTGATCCCAACACAGTAAATTAGAGATTTAGCCACAGGTTGCATGTGCTGTGTATAAATCGTTACCAGCTTTGTGGTTGTGTGAGATAAAATTAAAAGTGTGTAATGTTTTATGATTAGGTTAAAACACCACAGATTTTTTTTAATAAACAGCAACTCTAAAAGTAATTTTACATTTAAACAAACATCTAAAAGGAATCATCAGTAACATATGTAAAGAACATTAAATTCTAAGATCCAATGTTCACTGGGTTTTCTGACTTATTGGGTTTTTCCCCCTCTGGTGATTGTTGTCACATTTCCATGACTCCTTCATAAACCCCTGTTATTCCTTTTTTTCTCCACACATGGTCATGTTTTCCCAGGCTGTCATGCATTTCATGTCATGATTCATGTGTACCTCGACCCAGTATTTTCGTTTATGTTGCATACTGTTCACTGCTTCGGATTTGTTTGACCTGGCTTTGATTGCTTCACGAACATTGTCTCACGCTTCGCCCCTCGACTTCGCTATCGTCTACCGCATTGGATCTGTTTTGACCTGGCTCTAATATTGACCTACGCTTTGCCCCTCAACTTAATTTGTGTCTATCGCCTCCGGATTTCACTTGCCAAGACATCCACGGAGGAATTGACTCTGATCTTTGCTATCATGGACCTGTGCATGTTAAAGTCCACTTCTGGTTTTCATTGCGTAACGGCGCTTAGCCCATTCGCTCACATTAAAGTTTACTGCTGATCTCGCTGCGCTAAAACATCAAACTGAGTATTGATTCAGAGTTGCACCTGTCTCTCTCTGCACTTTACATAGAGCCTCTAAGCCCATTACAGTCCCCTGTGTTATAATACTGGCGTATCACCGGCTAAGTGACACTAAGCACTGCTTATTCCTTTCTCCAGCATTTTATAATTAAAGCTTTTAAGACGTACATTACTGTATGGTTTGTTTGCTTTTGGGTCCTCTTAGCCTCGAGACAGTTGTGTGTTAAAGCAGCAGCTTTGATATAAACTGTGTTGATTGATGATAGTTTATGAAGTAGAGTGTAGAAGTTTCATCTCTTTGTTGTATTAATGAATAAGGGACATGATAAAAGCAGACATCTCTATTCTATTAAATCTTGTATGAGAAGCTGTGCAGGATAAAGATATGTTGTGTAACCAGTTATCTGTTAATAACTGGGAGATTGTATTTCTTTAAAAATAACATCTGTAATGTGTTATGATAAATTCTGTATGTTGATACATTGTTCCTAGTCTGTACTACTAGCAGGGTTCCCTTCTGCTGCATGGACATCTGGCACTGTAATGTTGGAAGTAGATCCTTTGGGTGCTGTGGGTTGTGGGTCAGGCGTGTCTCGAGTGAGTTCAGTCTGACTGGGATCTGAGATGCTTGGAGACGGGTTGGTAGACTTAAACTTTTTGCCTGTGCAAGGCATTCTTATGCCTTTCTATCAGGATGGGTGAGCCTTGAGTGCCCTTAATAAGTCCAGTTTCCATATGGCTTGTCAAAACTGCAAATGGGTCTTCTTATGGCTTTTTTCTTGTCACTCTTGCATAAAGATTTGTTGAGTACACAAATAATGTTTTTCTTGTTTTAAATGAACTCGTTGTACTGAAATATATGTTAAAAGACTGAAAGACATTTAATAATCATTATTCAAGTAATATAACATATGTTTTGTTCACTTGTTCATTCCTGTCTATAAATGAAAATTTAGATGGGGCTACAGTTACAGTAGAAACAGCATTATGGAGGCATCCAGCAACTCCATTCCAACGGGAGCCTGTGGCTAACTGAAGAAATGACTTGGAAAAGCTTTGGCTGTGGAAAGCTTTGTTCATTTATACCTTAGACCTCAAAAAGGAGTGCAAGTTGCCCATCAAATCTGCATTTAGTACCACCACCAGCCACCGGCAGTACTGGGTCCTCCTCTTTGGCCTCCATGGGGCTCCAGCAACCTTTCAATCTTCAATGGACATTATTCTCCAACCTCATCACAGTTCTGTTGCTTCGTACCTCAACAATGTGATCACTCACCCAAGGACATCCATTATCATTGGAAATGCACGTTTTAGTGAAGTTAGCATTTCTGTGTGCCCTATCAAAGGAAAACACAATCTTAACCTACTTTGTAGTTACTTATACTGTAGCAAGCAGACACAGCTACAATAAAGGTTAATTGCACTGCTCTAACAAACCTATTATAGCTGAAAAGTTCGAGGTTCCAGCCATCCACTAATGCTGTACTGTAGGTTACATAATATTTAACTGTTTATTATTTTTTGTATTATCTGTTATTACTATTTGTTTATGTGAAATTAGTAAATATTACGGTAATTGACAATGTATAATTAAATTAAAATGTTTTGCGGTTAAGCAAGTGTTAAAATTATGTTTAACATAAAACTCATCAGACCAGTCAGTAAACATTCTAACAGAGAGTGGGAGGAAGTTCATTCCAAGAAAATCACAGTGATCATTAAGTGCTGATCTCTCTCGCTCTCTCGCTCTCCCTCTCTCCACTTCACTATCTCTGTTGCTGTCTTTCTTGCTTTCTGTCTGTCTGTCTGTCTTATTTGCTTGCTCTCAGTGTGTGAGAAGAGGAAAATGGCTGACAGCAGTATTTCAGTAAATCAGCAACAATTCAACTGTCCAGTGTGTCTGGATCTCCTGAAGGATCCGCTGACTCTCACCTGTGGTCACAGTTTCTGTAAGGTGTGTATTAATAGCTGCTGGGATCAGGAGGATAAGAGTGGAGTTTATAGCTGTCCTCAGTGCAGAGACACTTTCACTCCAAGGCCTGTTCTACGCAGAAACAACATGCTGGCTGAAGTGGTGGAGAAACTGAAGACTGAAGTCCAAGCTGCTTCTCCTGCTGACTCTGACATTGGACCTGAAGATGTGGAGTGTGACTTTTTCACGGGAAAAAAACACAAAGCCGTCAAGTCCTGTCTAATGTGTCTGGCCTTCTTTTGTGAAACTCATCTGAAACCTCACTATGAAATTCATGGATTTAAAAAACAGATGTTAATTGAAGCTACAAAAAATCTGCAAGAAAAGCTCTGCTCTGAGCATGATAAAGTGATGGAGATCTACTGCTGGACTGATAAAAGATTCATCTGTTGCTTGTGCTTAATGGATGAACACAAAGGTCATGAAACAATCTCTGGTGCATCAGTGAGAGCTGAAAAACAGGTGAGAATTTGTTTTATACTGTTTCTTATCTAGAATCAGCTGGTTCTCACATTTTCACTTATGACAGAGAGACAGCTTCAGTCCAGTCGAAGAAAACATTGATTTTTTTTTTTTATTAAGTATCTTTACTGAACCCCTGTCCTCCATCTATAATGCAGTTACTTTTAAAATAATTTTTAGCCATTGAATCCATTAAAATGCATGTTTTGGTAGTTTGTCATGAAACTAATCAAACCAGTTAGTGAAGATTTTTCTACTCATCTGTGACAGGGTGAGGCAACATGCATAGTTTCACAGAGAAATTTTCACCCACTGAACTCATAACCTAGTAAAACGTAAACAATGAAATGTACTAAATTTGTCCTCAGAGTGAGTTAAAGGAGGAGCAGATGAAATCCCAGCAGAGAATCCAGGAGAAGCAGAAGAAGGTGCAGGAGCTGAAACAGGCTGTGAACACTATAAAGGTGAGCAGTGAGCAGAGACAGAGCTGCTCCTAGAAACACACACAACATGGACAACATGGAGACATTTAGAGTCGCAGTAAGAGAGGGAATGATAGATGAGCTTTAAATCCCGTGTGTGTGTGTGTGTGTGTCCTAACAGCTGAGTGCACAGACAGCAGTGGAGGACAGTGAGAGGATCTTCTCTGAGCTTTACTCGGAGGTGACGGAGCTGATCAAAGCTCAGGAGGAGTCTAAACTGAATCAAGCTGAACAACTCCAAGAACAACTGGAGCAGGAGATTGCTGATCTTCAGAGCAGAGTCACTAAGTTGGATCAGCTTTCACACACACACGATCACATCCAGTTCCTCCAGCAAATAAAGGTACACTACATCCATAACAAAACTGCACAGTTGTAATGGTTGTAATTTCCATTTTTTGTAATGGAGGAGCTTTCTGCAAAAGTGTGGATTTAACCATTCAGGAATTACAGCCCACCCACACACACCCAATGACTAATCAAGCAGATAAAAGGCCTGGAGGTGATCGAATGTTACATTCACATTTGGTACTGTAGTTGTTCACTTAAACTCTCAACATGAGGTCCAAAGATGTGTCTGTGCAAGTGAAGGAGGCCATGAATAGCCTGAAAGGAGAGAGTAAAAATATTGGTAGTGGCTGATACAACAGTTAGGAACATTCTTACAAAGAAGGAATTCTCTGGTGAGCTCAGCAACAGCAAAAGACCTGGAAGACCAACAACACAAAAGTGTATGACCACTGAATTCTGTCAATGGTGGAGAAGAACGCTTTCACAACATCTATCCAATTTAAGAACACTCTTGAGGAGGTAGGTGTGTCATCGTCAGGGTCTACAATCAAGAGACGGCTTTATGAAGTAAATACAGACACTTCAAAACAAGGTGCAAACCACTGGAAATGGTCAAAGGCCAGATTAGACTTTACTTTGCCAGATTCTTTGGACTGATGAAACCAAAACTAACTTGTACCAGAATTATGTTTAATGAAAATTATGGAGCAAAGGAAAGCAACAGTTTATGATGCAAAGCATACCAAATTATCTGTCAAACATGGTGGAGGCAGTGTTACGGCATAAGCATGTACAGTATGGCTGCCAGTGGAACCAGGTCACTGGTGTTTATTGATGACCTGGCTGCTGTTTAGAGCTATACTCTCTGTTTAGACAAATTCTGCAAAACTGATAGGATGCCGCTTAACATTGCAGAAGCATAATGACACAAAGCAAACAGTGAAAGCTATCCAAGGCAAACTAATTGGATCTTTGTCACTGACCAGTCACCTAATGTCAAACAAACAAGCAGCAGATGAAGGCATCTCCAAAAAAAGGCCTGGCAAAACATCTTAATGAAAGAAAATGAAAGATCATGTCCATGGGGTTCAGACCCTGACAGCAAAGAATATTCATCAAAATATTAAAGGAAAATTTTATGTTTGTTATGATGTATGTTGGTCCATTATTTATGATGGGGTGTGTGTATGAAAATGGCTGTAATTCCAGAATGGTAAATGACACACTTTTTCAATTGGTTGTGTACAGAGGTTAAATGGCAAAAGATTTTCCACTTATTCCACTTTAGAATAGCAGTTAACTTATGAGTTCTGGGATTTGGAATTAAATTCCAAATACTATTAAATGGTAAGCTGGTAGGATGTAAATTAAAATTCATTGTTCCGCACACCAACAAGTAGTAACCTCATTAATCAGGGGTTAGAGAGGGATTTGGAATTCAGTCTTGTGAAGCTAAATAGAAGATTGTCATTCTCGCTTCAGCAATGCTGATGGATAATGGAATGGGGCTTTTTCCCATAAATACTAGGATGGGAATCAAAAGGCCATATTATCTTGATAACTTTAGTGCCAATTTGATTTGTATTGCGATTATCACAATTTTATGAAAATCCTGATTCGGTATTAAACTTTTTTCAGTTTTTCTTACAATTCTAAACAAACTTGGCAAATAAGTTGCTCCTACAGTAACACACTGGATGATATGCTACCAATGTGTGAATAGTTTAGAGTTCACCACCTGTATAATTATAGAAGATCCGCAACATTTTATCACCACAAATGGCAACATTTAAATTTAAATTTGGAATCAGTGTGGCGATATAAATTGCCATACAAAAGAATCACAATACCTCACCAAATCTATTTTTTTCTCCATCTCTAATAGATGTGGTGGATAAAGAAGTAGCGCATTTGCATCAAAGCTACATTAAGGAGCTATTTGAACAGGGAGAGAAAGGGGCAGTGGTGATGGATCCTTGAAGTATTTTGACCAAAGCTAATATCACACATAGAGTAATTATATTAATTTATTGAAAGGGGGTATAATATGTCACATTTAAACATAAATGTTTCCACAAAATTGTATTTAATATGGTCTTGTAAAATTCTCTATAGAAACTTCACAATAATTTTAGATGGAATTTGTTCACCTAATTTTATTCCTAATTGTTGCATGCAGGCTTCAGTCTCTGACCATCAAACTGCTAAATCAACTTGTCAGTCTGATCTCACTGAGAACTCACGCAGGATCACTCTCAGTCAACAACTCTCATTTGATGGAGTGAAGAAATCTCTTTCAGGTCTGGAAAAGAGATTTGAGGAATTCTCTCAGGAGGATATCATAGAAAATCCTGGAATTGGTAAGAGGAGCCGTTCCCTGCTGGAGTGAGGGAACCCTTTACTCGCTCGGTGACAGAGTGATGTTGAGTGTGTCAGTCTTTTGTTCTTGAGCACCAAAGCACTGCAGAGTTAAGTGTTTAACACTCGCCTGATTCAAACCTTGATAAACTACTGGAGTTGTGTTAGAGCTGGGACTATCTGTGCTCTGGTGCTTCAAGATTAAAGTGTGCCGCACAAATAACGAGTTACAGAAATGTTTAATTTCACAATCATGTAATCAATCATTTTTCTCTCCACAGTCAAAGACAATCAGATTTTATTCTCAGAGTCAAAGAGCAGAGACAAGTTTCTGAAATGTAAAACTACAGCACACACACAACCATATAAATATAATCTGTGATCAATACTGTATCTAACAATGACATTTTTCATGTCTTTAGATTTCTGTGATCTGACTCTGGATCCCAACACAGTAAATTATCACCTCATTCTGTCTGAGGAGAACAGAGCGGTGACGTACAGTGAGAGAGAGCTGACGTACTCTGATCATCCAGAGAGATTTGACTTCAGGCAGGTGTTGAGTAAGGAGAGTGTGTGTGGACGCTGTTACTGGGAGGTGGAGTGGAGCGGTGATGGGGGTGTGTTCATATCGGTCTCGTATAAAGGGATCAGCAGGAAAGGACGGAGTAACAAATGTCTCTTTGGACACAACAAACTGTCCTGGAGTCTACAGTGCTCTTCTTCTTCCCTCTGTTTCCGTCACAGCAACACTAAGACTGATCTCAGAGCTCCATCATCCTCCAGAATAGGAGTGTATGTGGATCACAGTGCAGGAACTCTGTCCTTCTACAGCGTCTCTGACACGATGAAGCTCCTCCACAGAGTCCACACCACATTCACTCAGCCTCTGTACGCTGGATTCTGGCTCTACTCGAATGTTTTGTGCGAAATAACACCAACTGTGAAGTTGTGTGCACCTGAAAAATAGAGTCTGTGGTGTTTTAGGTTCAGTGATCTATCTATTAGTAAACACCACGCACATTTTCCCGCTGATACTCAATTGCACAAAATAAATTACCAGAAATGATCAAATCATTAATATTGGAATAGTAAAACGCCAAAAAAGGTCTACTGATTTCTGAAATTAGTGCATCAAAATATCTAAACTGTTTATAAAGTCTGTATTTATTGTTATTTTTAGTCTGAAAATATAATAATTTGTAATATAGTATTATTACTTTAGTAACAATTTCGAACAGTCTCTAATAGACTCTTATAATATGTAAATACAGCCCAACATGGGTTGTTTTCATGTGATATGTGGGCTTTCCAATGTGGAGTTTTCATTTCATATTCCCTGTGTGCAAAGTCCTGTAGTGTCTGAAAGAAACTAGAGTTTCTGAGTAAATGTGCAATTCTGTAAATCAATTCTGTGCAAATGTGCAATTCTGTGAATCAGTGCATAATATGGATGTTATGCACTGATGAACTTTTAGCTTTTATCCTGTTTATCACCGTAGATAATGTGGATAAGGTAAATGTTATATGAGATGTACAGCTTAGACATTTTTCTTTTCTTGAAGGGGGGAATTGAAGGGGGAATAATAATAATAATAATAATAATAATAATAATAATAATTATTATTATTATTATTATTATTATTATTATTATTATTA
>JAQQZT010000012.1:35165650-35179554 GCA_030068275.1 Clarias platycephalus | reverse complement strand
CTTACTCATATCTCTGTCTCTCACTCATATCTCTCACTCATATCTTTGTCTCTCACTCATATCTCTCACTCATATCTCTCACTCGTATCTCTCACTCATATCCCTGTCTCTCACTCATATCTCTCACTTTGACTCATATCTCTGTCTCTCACTCATATCTCTGTCTCTCACTCATATCTCTGTCTCTCACTCATATCTCTCTCTCACTCATATCTCTCTCTCACTCATATCTCTGTCTCTCACTCATATCTCTGTCTCTCACTCATATCTCTGTCTCTCACTCATATCTCTCACTCATATACTTGTCGCTCACTCATATCTCTCACTCATATCTCTCACTTTGACTCATATCTCTGTCTCTCACTCATATCTCTCACTCATATCTCTCACTCATATCTTTGTCTCTCACTCATATCTCTCACTCATATCTTTGTCTCTCACTAATATCCCTGTCTCTCACTCATATCTCTCACTTTGACTCATATCTCTGTCTCTCACACATATCTCTCACTCATATCTCTCACTCATATCTCTCACTCACATCTCTCACTCACATCTCTGTCTCTCACTCATATCTCTCACACATATATCTCACACATATCTCTCACTCATATCTCTCACTCATATCTCTCACTCACATCTCTCACTCACATCTCTGTCTCTCACTCATATCTCTCACTCACATCTCTGTCTCTCACTCATATCTCTCACTCATATCTCTCACTCACATCTCTGTCTCTCACTCATATCTCTCACTCATATCTCTCACTCATATGCCTGTCTCTCACTCATTTCTCGGTCTCTCACTCATATTTCTTTCACTCATCTATCTTTCTCTTTAAGTTCAGCAGCACTAAATATTAAAAGAATTACATTGTTGCCAAAGCAATAATAGAAGGTTGATTACATTATAAATAACCTTTATCTGTATGTATAAATATAAACATGATAAGCATATTAAACATAAACAACAACTATTGGAAACAAATATTAACTCTCTCTCTGTTTATCGTTGTCTCTCTCACCATATCACACCAGTTCAGATTTTTTTTCCCCTTAGACAATGTTTTGTATTCTTTAACTTTCTCTGTGTGTGTGTGTGTTTGTGTGTGTGTGTGTGTGTGTAGGCAGAGGAAGGATGAACTGGAACAGAGGATGTCGGCTCTGCAGGAGAGCAGGAGGGAGCTCATGGTGCAGCTAGAGGGACTGATGAAACTACTGAAGGTACACACACACACACACACACACTATAGTCACTAGAGGGCAGTATCTCTGTTGAAACTACTAAAGGTATAAACAAACACACACGCAAAACACACCACCTACATTCTATAGGCGCTAGAGGGCAGTATCTCTCTTCCTCTGTTCTTGCTCTCTCTCTCTCTCTCCATCTCTCCCTGTTCTTCCTCTCACACTCCCCTGTATAACACACTCGATCGCTCCTGTCTTCTTTCACTCGTTTTTCCTCTCACTTCTTATTTTGTTCTTCTTTTTCCTCTTCTGCCTTTCTCCTGCATGCTGTAGGAAGAGGAGCAGAAACAGGCAGTAAGTTTCCTCAAACTTTGTGAGTGTGTGAGGGAGTGTGTGTGTGTGTGTGTGTGTGTGTGTGTTTATTTTTGCAGATGATTCAGACACGTCTGTGTTCTTTAGCTCTGTGTAAGTGCTCTTATGTAATGAACACTTTATTGCAGTGTATAATGGTGTGTGTGTGTGTGTGTGTGTGTGTGTGTGTGTGTGTGTGTGTGTGTGTGTGTGTGGTGTTGCGTGTCCAAGGCCCAGGCAGCAGGCACTCCTCAGAGCTCTCCCAGCCACGCCGCCTCTCGTCCGATCCCCATGCCCGTCCGCTCCACTGGCTCCACCCCTACGCACACAGGCCACGCCCCCTCCCAGGTGCCTCAGGACTCTCTTGCCGGAGTGGGCGGAGACGTGTGCGAGGCTTTCGCTCACGGTGAGAGGAACAGAAACCTGCAGAAGTGCTGTGTCTCTCGCTGTCTCACACTTTCTCTAAATGTCTCACTCGCTCCATCTCACCTGCTGTCTCACTGTCTTGTATGTCTCTCCCGCTGTCTCTCTCTCTGTGTCCCTCACACTGTCTCACTCTCACTCCCTGTGTTTTTCTCCTGCTTGCACTCTCTGTCTGTCCCTCTTGCTCTCTCACTGTTTATAGCTCTCTCACTTTCTCTCGCTGTCTCTGTCACTCTGTATTTTACCTTGTCTCTCTGTCTCTCTTGCTGTATCTCACCGTCTGTCTGTCCTTGTATCTCTCTTCTTCTTCTTTTTTTGCTGTGTAACTTTCTCTCTCTCTCTCTCCTACTGTGTCTCTCAGTTTCTTACACTTTGTCTCACACACTGTCTGTGTCCATCTGTCACTGTCTCGCTCTGTCTCTCTCACTCTGTCTCCCTCTCCCACTGACTCTCTCTCTCTCTGTGGGTTTCAGGAGCACGCAGGAACCTGAGGAACGACCTTCTGGTGGCCGCCGACTCCATCACCAACACCATGTCCTCCTTAGTCAAGGAGCTGCACACTGGTAGGAAAACACACACACACACACACACACACACACACACACACATAACTTTTAACACACACGCTGAGGGGTTTTACTCATGAAGCATCTCACTCCTGCGTTGTGTGTGTGTGTGTGTGTGTGTGTGTGTGTGTGTGTGTGTAGAGGAAGACCTGATGGAGGAAGATGAGAGACTGCAGAACGGGAGAGACAGAGGTACACACCTCCACGCTGTACACACACACGCGTCTCCACACCTCCTCATGTAGACGTGTCCTGATGTTACACAGTCAGAGAAAATGATTGATCTATTTCAACCCATCTCTCTCTCTTTCATTCTATCTGTTTTTCTTCATCTCCTTCACACCCCCCCCCCTCTCTCTCTTTCTCTTTTGCTCTCCCTCTGTTTTTCACTGTTTCTCATAACACACTGGACCTTAAACACTGCAGAGCGGTTCATAACTAGCCGCAGTACTCTCTCTGTCCTCCAGGGGGCGGTCTTTTAAAATGACCTGCACCGTTAAAGTCTGTGTCGACTCTTTTTAAAAAATTTTTTTTTATGTGTGTGTGTAGAATAAAGCAATCATGTTCATACGAGGGGCGTTCGAGTCAAAGCAGGACTTCTTCAGGCCACCGGTTTGAAGTGACACAGTTTCATATACGTCTCCAATCTGCGGTCATGTGACTTGAGTAAGATCGGGACTCATTCGACCGACTGCTCGCCGTCCTGCAGAGCAAAACCACAAACATTCGTAATTTGTCTATTTATGCAAAAATTCTCTATGAAATCGTGACGTGTTTCAACCCTGATAACGCGAGCAAAGACGTGTCGACGTGCACAACATCTTAACTCTTAACGTTGTTGAGCCAAACGTTTTTAAAAGAGAAACTGCCAGCAGAATTTGGACTAAATCCATCTCCGATATCAGGCGAAGGTTCTGCTCCTTAACCTCGCCGGTTATTGATTCGTTCCTAACTAAGTGTCCTGCTGCTGGCAGACTGTAGTGTAGTTAAACCTGCGCTGTGATGTTTACAGCCTATAGCTATTGTGTGTGTGTGTGTGTGTTAGCGAGCTCATTATGCTTTAATTACTGGTTAGTATCACCGAGGGAGCTGTTTACGAGCACGCGGAGGTTGTGTAGGAAGTCGAGTGATCTTTTTTTTTTCCTTTCTCTCTCCTTACTTCCTGTCTGCGCTTTATAGTCCAGCCCTGACTGTGAACCGGCCTCATTATATTATATTATATTATACTGTATAGGACACGGTCTGTCTCGTTAATCTGTTTAAACACAGCGTTGTGGTATGAAGCGCATTCTTCATTTAGACGCTTTGTCTTTCTGCACAGTGGTTAGCACTCTGGTCTTGAGTTTGATTCCTGTGTCGGGTCTGCATGGAGTTCGCATGTTCTCCCCGTGCTTGGTGGGTTTCCTCCAGGTACTCCGGTTTCCTCCCACAGTCCAAAGACATGCAGATTAGGCCTAATTGGCGTTCCCAAAATTTCCCGTAGATGGTCCTCTGGAGAAGGAAATGGCAACCCCCTCCAGGATCCTTGTCTAGAATACGCCTTGGACAACATCGCGGAAAGCCTGGCGTGCTGTGGTCCAGGAGGTCACGAAGAGTCGGACCCGATTTAAACAAAAGCAATCAGAGCGACACGTCTCGCGTTCCTTTCACGGTACGTCTGGAAGCTCGTTATCCGAGTTGCAACAGTTAGTTTTCCTCTATTCTTAGTCAAATCACATCCACCGCTCGAGTTCACTTCCTGTAGTAAGTCACTATTATGTTGAGCTGCTTTAGTTTTCTTTTGGTATGGGGCACAATTTCAAGTTCCTCACTCGAGTTTGCTTCCTGGAGTGACTCAATTCTTAGTCGACTCACTGCCTCAATCGAGTTCAATTCTTGTTTAATCGCTTCCTCACTCGAGGTTACTTCCTGTGGTGAGTCGATTCTGAGTCAAATCACTTCTTCAATTGAGTTCACTTCCTCCAGTGAATCAATTTCAAGTTGAATCACTGCCTCACCGGAGTTATCTTCCTGCAGCGATTTGAATAGAAGTCAATTCCTCTTCCTCTTCCTCACTCCCCGGAGTAAGTCGATTCCAAGTTTAATCAGTTCAATCCTTACTCAAGTTCCCTTTCTCCAGTGAGTTGAATCATATCCTCGCTCAAATTCACTTTTTTTTACTGACTCGATTCTCAGTCAAATCGCTTCTTTCCTCGAGTTCACTTCCTGCATTGAGTTGACTCAAAGTCAGAAGTTTTTATCACTAGAGTTTACACCATGCAGAGTCCACTCAGCCGAGTCGCTGCCTCGCTCAAGTTCACTTCTTGGAATTTCGAGTCCAGCCGCTTTTCGCTTCATGTAGTGAGTGGATTCAAAGCCGAGTTGCTTCCTCAGTCGAGTTCACTTCCTGCATTGATTCGATTCAGTGTCGAACGTTTTTTTCTCGCTCGTTCGCTTCATGCAGAGTGAATTCAGAGCCGGGTTCCTTTTTGGTTCTGGGTCACTTTGTGCAGTGAGTCGACTCGCTGTTTTTCCTCGGTCTGTGTATTTGTCGAAGTTTATTGTTTTTCCTCTTCTTGTTTTTTTTTGTTCATCTACAATTCTGGACATAAACACTAGAGCATCGTGTAAGTTTGGGCTCCAGCACATTGCATTTGGAGCAGAATATTTGAAGAAAACAGAAATCGACACAATTATGCTTTGAAGTCAGGTTTTGACGAGGTGTCTAGGTGTTGTCTAGTAGAAACAAAACAAAATGGGAAAAAAAGAGTTGCTACTATGTCTTTGATTTCCAGCTCATGCTTTGATGTGAGTAATATTCAGCTAGGGGGCGTGGCCTAAAGTTTGACAGATGATTTCTTGATACCAATCCGTTGTCGTTTCAGGTACGGCGGTTGGCCAGGTGAGAGCAGTCGCTCATCAGACTCCTCCCAGAGACGTGAAGCGCTCCGTTCACACACCGCTCTCACGATGATGATGATGATGATGATGATGAAGAGGCACATGACAATGATGATCTTCAGCTTCAAGAGCCACTGTTTATACCAGATTATAATCTTTGAATGGAAGATCATGCTGTTTTATTTGTTTTCTGATTAGGTTTGATTTGTTTATTTTGCTGAAAGGCTGTTTCGTTAATAAGCTGTTTGATTTCGCATGATTGATTTTAGTTAGAGGTAAAAAAGATAAAAATAAACTACTGATATCAGGCATCCCGTTTTGGACTGCGGACGTTAGAGGGGACGAGGAGACGCTTGTGAGTGACGGTGCTGAGGAAGTAGTGAAGGACGGATGATGGAGGGATGAGGTGGGAAAGTTGACGAAGGTTAGAGAGAAAGTGCTGAGAGGGTCGTGCAGGTCAGACGCGTCAGGTGGGTAAAGAGAGGATTTGCTTAGCGTGTGCTGTGTTTAAGGAACCACACGACTGAACCGTGTTAATTTATTTTACTTTTCTTTATTTTGCGACGTGTTTGCGGTTTTATTTATTTGCATCGGACAGCCTTTAAGCTCTCGGAGGTGTACATGTCGGAGGAGATCTTCATGGTCGTAAGTCTTTGGGCTCCAGCCAAATAAGCGAAAGCTAGTTTCAGACGAAATCATTGTTTTTAATATATTTATGTATATTAGTCCAGGGCTTGCCTTCGTCCGAGTTCTGTTTTAAGATCGACCCGGTTCTTTGGGCAGCGAGTTAACAGGAAATCAGCGCCGTGTTTCTCACTGATCGTGTTTGTCTTTACTTGAAAACGTGTTTTGATCTAGTGGCAGCTACGTTCTGGTGCTGAACACAAGACTACTCTTAGTGTGCTTTCGCGCCGATTAATCCATCCAAATTAATCATGTCGATTTGTTTAACGTCACGTCCGAGGCGTCGTGTAGAGCTGAAGACGTCCCTGTTAAATCATATGTTCAGGAATAAGTAAATAAGAGCTAAACTTTTTTTTTTTTTAAACCAAGTAGTAAAGCATGGAGAACATGGAGCTGGTGCTAATAAATGGTATATTTCTATAAAAATAACTAGATACAAATTTGTCAGTGTTTTTTATTTTTTTTTATTCTTTGGTCCACATGGCATTTCTGCAGCGCTCCAGACCAAGCATGTGATCACAGCACCTCCTGCAGTGAGTCGATTCAGAGTCGAGTCACTTTCTCATTAGAGTTCACTTTGTGCCGCGAGTCGATTAAGATTCAATCAGTATTGAATCTGGATGTTCTGCAGCGAGTCGATTCCGAGTCGAGACGTTTTCTTTGCCCGAGTCAAACTGGTTTATATAGACCTCTCGCAGCCGGAGGTCTAGAGAGAGCTGATTGGCCGAGCTCTCTCAGAGGGGAGGGATGAGTGGTACTTCGTGCTCCCACATTAGTCACGGCTCCACAGCCAATCAGGGGCGTCTGTGAGCTCACGGACGCGGAAGGAGCGGATAGTGCTGTCCTCCGAGTGTGTAACGACGCCCCCAACGGTGCGTGAGCGAGCAGTTTGAAACGATGCGGTCAGCTGGCGTCACGTGGTTCGGAAGAAACAGGTGATAGTCTTCGGCCATCCCAGCTGACTGGTAGTAGTCGCCTTAATGTGGGAGCCCCCTAGTGGCGGGGAGGAATTGGATATGACTCAATTAGGGAGAAAATCGGGCGGGGGAAGAGTCAGAATGGTTTCTCACCAGAGTTGAATTCATTCAGCGAGTCGATTCTGAGTCAAAAAACGCTTTCACATTGGAGATCACTTCCTAAAGAAAGTAAATTCAGAGTAGAAAGGTTTTCTTCTTAGGGTCACTTCTGGCAGTGAGTCGATTCCGAAGCGAAATACTTTCTTGCGATGATCAAACTGGTTCATTCAGACTCAGAAGGGTTTCTTACTACAGTTGACCTGATGCAGTGAGTCGATTCGGAGTCAAATCACTTTCACGCTTGAGATCACTTACTTGAGACTTGCTTAGGTGAACTCTCTAGAGTTCACGCGATACTGTGAGTTTATTCTGAGTGGAATCACTCTCTTACTAGTGTTCACATCCTGCGGCGAGTCGAGCATTTTATCACTTGAACTCATTTCTTAGCAGGAGTCGGAGAAGACCACTGTCTCAATTGAGTTGACTTCGTGCTGTGACTCGATTCAGAGTCAAATTGTTTTCTCAGACGTGGCCTGAAATAGAGAACACGCACCAAAGGTTCTGTTCTAACGGACCACGCGAGAGCGCTCTTAGCTAGCTAGAAAAGGTGATGACATTTTTAGCGACAGAGTTAGCATTTTGAAGAAATTTTATTAGTGCTGGTCCGAAAATATCAGTAAAATATTGTTTTAAACGCTTTTAATATAATTATAAACGCTTGGGGACAAGATCTCGGCCTGCCTCGGGTCTGGAACGCAGTGTTTGGAAAACGAGCCCTTTGACTCCCTCCTTTTAGCTCGGTTTTGTGTAAATATTGAAGTTAGAGATGATTTAGTTTTATAGAACTTATTTTAGGTACAGACAAGAAGGACGAGGACTTAATATACGTATATGGGTCTTTAAGAGGACCCTTACCCATGATGCCTCTGTGTGTAGTGTTTATTTAAGCACCGTTTGTAGTTACACACACACACACACATCTGACCTGCTGTGCTGTGTATTTTTATATATGTGCATTTGTGTGTGTGTGTGTGTGTGTGTGTGTGTGTGTGTGTGTGTGTGTGTGTGTGAGTAAGTACATAATGCTGGATTGTTATTATAATGAAGCTGACTTTTTACCCGAGTCCCAAGTGGGATTGTGGGAAATGTATTTTTAGCCTTTACCCTGTGTATGAAGGTGAAAAAAATTTATCGCACATAAATTCTGCCAAAATGTCTTGCAATGTTTCGTGTGTGTGTTTCCTCAGTTTTATATAAACAAGCAAACGAACAAAACAGCTGTGCCTTTTTTTTCTTTTTAGTAGAATTGTGCTGTTTCTCTCTCACACACACACATTTTTCTTGTATAACTATACTTATGAGGACCTTCCATTTCCAAAATTATGCTATGCAACACCTAAATCTAACCACAGCCTTAACTGTCATAACCAAAAAGAAAAATTAGAAGAGTTATTTTTTTTGTTTTTTTTTTATATATATATATTTTTTTTAATATAAACATCTTCACAAAGTCAAACTTGTTAGGTAAACCTGGTGTTATGGGGACAATTGGTCCCCACTAAGATAAGACGTCTCCTTGTGATATTTTTGTGTTGGTTTGATTTTTGTGAATTTTTATGTTGGAATTTTAAATCCAATATTTTGTTTTGGGGGAAAAAACAGACAGGAAAAGTGCCTTAGAGTGTTCACTGCCGAGCGATTATGTAAGTAAAAGTAAAACTCTAGGGTTTATAGAAAGCGTGATGATTTTATAAAATGTCGCCACTTTTATGAACAGCTGTTCAAGAACTTTATTATTCATGTCCTTTTGTTCATGATACATAACTCCCTTATCGTTTGCCGTAGACAATTTAAAAGCCACTTTTTTGTTAGATTTAATCTCCGACCCAGACTCTGTATTTAATTTCTACGGAGCCCTGGAGTTTTTTTTATAATGTATTTCTAACATGTTCACCCTTTTATATTAAATCCTGTGCAGAGTTTTGTAAAACCACTCACCAGTTTGTGTGCACATTTTAATAAAACTGTTATGGGTTTTTTTTTTTTTTTCTAATTCGTTCTCGAGGAGATTAATTTGTTTGCTCGATTTACTAAAATGTATAAAAAGAAAAACAAATATTTTATTAAATCATGAGCATGATTTAATAAAATTATCAAACAAATTAATGACACCGCACTGGGACTTTACAGATTTGCGAAAGAAAATAAATAAACGTTTAGGTGTTTTTCTATAATTTTCACCTCACATCATGATTTTTTTTTTCTTCTTTCAGTTTTCATAGCGAGCGCTTTCTGCTTTTAAAGTCAAATAAATGGGGTTTCTTATTCACTGTTTATGTGTAAGTGTGTGTGTGTGTGTGTGTGTCAGGTTTGGAGGCTCATGGTGCCGGTAGCCATGTCTTCATGTCGTCATCTTTTCCCCTCCTCTCCAACCCGCCATAAAGAATGTCTTTCATATCAAATGAATCAAAGTTGTTGAATTTTTTTCAAATATATCAGAAATAAATGGTACTTTGAAAAGGAACCGTGTTGAGCATTGAAATTATTTGTGACGTCACACTCCACAGTGCTGGTTTATGCGTGATATGAAAGTAAGACACTTAGGGCCCTGAGGACACTTTGACACTTTTCCCACAAGTATTACTTTTTCTTATTTTTAACTTCGCCGACTACATCTGAAAGGTTCATGAATTAGAAGACGTTACAGTGTTTTACATTTAAAAGGCTTTCGTTAGTGCTGCTGATTGTCATTATAATGAAGCTGACTTTTTACCCGAGTCCCAAGTGGGATTGTGGGAAATGTATTTTTAGCCTTTACCCGGTGTAGGTGAATAAAAAAAAATAAATCGCACATAAATTCTGCCAAAATGTCTTGCAATGTTTCCTGTGTGTGTGTTTACCGATGTTATCAATGTACCGATGTTATCATGGAAAAGTGTGAATTATTTGAACAATACAGGGCTCAGGTAGGCAGAGGCCAACCCTGCGAGGATCCTGAGGCATCCAGATCAGATAAGATCCAGCTGAATTCTGCTTCATGATGGGTTGGAGCTATGATCTATACAAATTTTTTCACATCTCATACACATTTCCATATTTTTATTTTGTGAAGCAGCTTTGACCATTGGTAAAAGCGTTATATAAATAAAATTGAATTGAGTTGAACTTAATTGTGAAGTGGAAGGAAAAATGATAAATAGTTTTTAAAAATGTTACATTTAAAAATCTGAAAATGATGTGACAAAATGTGGAAAAGTTTAAGGGGTGAATACTTTTGCAAGGCACTGTATGGTGACAAAGACCCCTACAACCCCCACTGCACAGCTGGAGACCTGCATAATGGGTGAATAGGGAAAAAACTCCTGGTGGAGAAACTTGACCAATTGGTGGCTCCAGTGTCCAAAATGCTTGAAAAGTGTTATTAACAGCAACAGTGATGTTACACACTGGGAAACAGTCAACTGGGCCAACTTTGGTGGAGGATGTTGAAGCCACCAGATTTGAAATTAGTGCATATTTTCAACAAACAATAGCATCCACAGGTAGTACTGTACAAGGTGAAGGAGCTTTACAGGTTTGCTTTTTGGAAAATTGGGGTTGTATTTGTTTCGGTTTCTCTGGCTAATGAGTAAATCCAGATGGCTAGGAATTTATGTCTGGGCTTCGACCTTTGACCTGTACGATCGTAAAGCTAATTGTGTTCACCTTGAAGGAATGGGGCTGTATTTGCTCTCTGCTGTCTGGTTAACATTCTCCCTAGTAACACAGTGACCTATTAAAATGGGTTTGTCAGACAATTCTCATCCATGACTGCGCTTGTTGTGTGTGTGTGTGTGTGTGTGTGTGTGTGTGTGTGTGTGTGTGTGTGTGGCTTCCTTATCATTTTCTGACACAGGTGTAGAATTAATGAGTCTCCTGAGACGTTTCTGAGCAGCTCCATGGCGGATGGAATAAAATATATCTGAATAAATTCTTATAGAAATTCTCTATCAGAATATAGAACTCGATTTTTGTAACAATTATCATTCATTTATCGAACTTAGCTCAACGTAACTAGGATAACTGTAATGTGGTTCCAGGTGTTGTTTAATACCGTCATGGCTAACCTATTTGTAGCTGTTTTGCGAGTTTGCCGTCATCCTATTGGTCGATTTTAGATGAGTGTTGTAGCAGTGCCCACTCGACTTGTGATTCAACCAAAGAAACATTTTTTATGATGTGCAACAAAAAAAAAAAGCTAAAGCAAAAAAAAATTTTTTTTTTAACATTTCGGAAGAGGCAGCATTTTTATGTTGAATAAAGAAAAAAAGTTTTTATCCTTTACACTAACAAACAATCCTAAAATTTATGTTAAATGTAGCTAAAGATCAGAATGTTACAGAGACGCACATCTGGTAGAGTTTAGCTGGAATTTTACCAAAAGTCATTCTGCTATTATAACCTGAAACAAAATCGATTGTTTGGTTAAGAAATCGTCGACCTGAGAGTAATTTGGCACGAATGTGAATGAAGAAGCCACTAACAAAGTGCTACGACGCATGATAAAAACAAATCGACCAATAAGAGGACGGAGAACTGATAGAACAGCTACCAATGCACTAGTATGTTACTGAAGTATGTCGTCTAACTTCAAACTCATTGTTGTTTCTTTTAATCACAGGTCACTGGAGAATCTTTGTCATATAAACTGGCATCTACACACCTCGTCACTCGTCTGTTACAGAGTTGGGTTGGGATTTTTACCCAGACCTCAACTAGGAATCAATCTTAGGCTCGAATTGTACATGGTTATGGTTTCATTTCATGCTTTTTCATGCTTTTACAATAGTAATGTCTAAAATATGAAATAAAATGTATGTTTATTTCATATTTTACTCCATTTACATGTCTTTCCTAAATGTTTTAATTGTTTTTATATGTAAAATATGATTATACAGTAGCATTGGAAACTGGTAATATTGGTAATATTTTTGGGTGGCTGTAACGGATTATCCGCATTTACATTATATCCTATGGGAAAATGCGTTTCGCAATATTAAATTTCACCTTAAGAACTCGCCTTCGTAACAAATAAAAGTAACCGCTGTAGTACAGTAACATGTATACCATGTTTATGACAGTATCCTGGCACGTGTTCCATAGTACCATATTACTGTACATGCTAGAACCATGATGTATGGTGCGTGAAAAATAACTAGGCATTAAAAATTTGTAATAATTTAGAAACAAATTGTACAAAGTAGACTAGTAGACTTCAGAAGACTTTGAAGAAACTTATTGCTTATTGCTTTAATTTTCCTGTGTAATAAAGTACATTAGAAATATGGACTTTACTAAGAATTTTGAATGCCTAGTTACTTTTTACCCGTCCTGTATAGTACTTGTAACCATGTACCAAAGTATGTTTAATGGTAGAACCCTGTACCTTAGTGTACTATACTATACTATATTAGCAAATATATATAAAATTCTTACCTGGAAAAATGTATACATTTTATATATTTCTATTCAAATTTGATTTTATTGTAGCTTGAATTTTTTTAGTGCAGTAAAATATTTCCATTTTTAGGTGACAAACAGTCGTGTAAGCATTTCACTGCATATCATACTGTGTATGTGTAAGTACCATGGTAATGTTAAAAATACAATAGTTCACAGACACCCTGATCCAGAACGACATTTTTATCTCGTTATACATCTGAGCAGTTTAAGGGCCTTGCTCAAGGGCCCAACAGGGACAACGAGTCCAAGCCTATTCCAAATCCATAATCACTGAGCTACCCCTGACCCTGACACCATGGTACTATATATATATATATCAGTGTAGACGACCAGGGACATCCTCATGGGACGCGTTAAGCCCTAATCCGCTCCGCTGGGATTACAGCGACAAATTCCTTCACGCATGTGAAAGTGACCGAGAGGAACTGATTGAGTGTGACAGAAAGCCTTTCACCCAGTGTGTATTCTTGACCCCTATAGCCAGGGGGTAACAGTCAAAGGCATCGTCAACCCATGACCGAACCGGTGACCTCTGACCCTGCCGCTGTGACGAGACCTGAAAATAAAAGCAGCGGGAGAGCGGTAGCGGAGATGGATGGAGCGAGGACATGTATGCGAAGTGTGCGTGCGGTCAGACGGCCATCTTGGCGAGCCGCCAAAACAAGCAGGCACGACATGGAACGCATTTTAATGAGATCGAGGCGAGCTGAGGAAAAGCATGTGTATGTGTGTGTGTGAGAGCGAGAGACTGACTTGGAGCTGCATGTGTGTGTGTGTGTGTGTGTGTGTGCGTGTGTTTGTGTGTAGTCAGGTAAAACGTATGCTGTAGTGTGTATTAAAGAGACGATGAGGCTCGAACGAGAGTGCCGTAATTTGATACGCGGCCTAATCAGATTGCTGTATAATTGGAACAGCTGGGTGTGTGTGTGTGTGTGTGTGTGAGTTAAAATAGCCCAGCTATGGTTTACCCAAGGACACGTTCCAAACGGCCCCTTTTCCCTGCCCCATTCTCCCTTGTTTAGCCTTCCTATGTTTCAGTTCCTCCCTTCCTGTCCATTTCTTCTCACACACACGCACACACACACCCACACCCACATGCGCACACACACACAGTTGTGTCTTAAACTCTAACATTCTGAAGAAAAATATTGTTGAACGATGTAAGGACTTCAGGCCATGCCTTAGAGATTTTCCACTATACAGTACTTTACATTTCTCTCTCTCTCTCTCTCTCTCTCTCTCTCTCTCTCTCTCTCTCACACACACACACACACACACACACACAAACACA